>CM076404.1:10992618-11255182 GCA_038363315.1 Mugilogobius chulae
AGTGGGAAACTTTTTGATTAAAACAACAAAATTGAATGACAGCAGCCTTTTGGGATCCGGTCTGAACCAGTTTGACAGAAGCCTGAAGCTTGAGACAGTAGGCCTGTTTAAGCAGAGCGAGACGGTGAAGACGGACGAGGTGGACGCAGGCAAGGGGGGTCGGGGTCTGACGACAGCGCTACGTATGTCCCGGTAATCTCGTGAGATCAATCCAAGTGCAGGCGCCTTCGTCGTCAGTGAATCCAGAAAAGAACAAATGCACCCGCCTGCATGACTACAAAATGAAAAGTGCAGTGAACACGTGTGAACTGACAGCTGATGGATAAGATCTGTTTGATCAGAAAACGTGACGCTGTGCAGTTCCTCCTCGTCTCTTCAGTTACTTTTTTATCATCACAGAGACTTAAAATCTGACAGAAAGGCTCAGGATGTTGCACAACACAGACGTATTAATGTGACACTGATGAGCTGACTATAATTTCTTTATAGACAGAGCTCAAGTGTAGAAACTTATTATTCAGTCTTTATCATTGCTCTGGTATATCCGTGTCAGTTCAAGGTGTGTGAGGTAATAGGAGCATTTACACAGATATATGTGGTTTTATTCAGTACAAAACGTGATCTCAGGCTGTCTGGCAGTTCTCGCGCTGGAGAAGTGTCCACGGTGTCTTTCACATTCTCCCTCCCTCAGCGTAATCCGCCTGCTCTCGTCCGCAATCCAGTCGGAGATTTTTGCTGCTTAAACAAGCCTACTGTTTTTCTTGACATTTTTTTTACTCAACTGAATGCAGTGTGTATGGGTCGTCCTAGGGTCGAATTTCATTCACAAATGTTGATTTTGCAGCATAATTTTGTTTTCGTACAGTGATAAACTTTTGTAATTAGCTGACAACAGCCCTGGCTCGAGTTGTTGCTCTAGCTTGTCAAATAGCATCAACTCTTTCTGCGTACTAGGTGCATGCCCATCGCCCGTGTTGATGAACAAATAATCCCTCTATGCGTGTTAGAGAAGCAACAACTTAAAGATGGGGTAATTAGCTTTTTAGTTGTTCATTAGTAAACTCTGTGTTTTGCAGCAAAAGTCTATGATAAATGCAGCACTTTGTGAATACTGAGTACTGTCTGAACTGAATAATAAAGATTAGTTCTAATTAGGAGCAGCTTTCTGATTGGCTGTGCTTGGGTGGTGCTTGGTTTTTGTTTGTAAGTTTAAGCAGAAATTGCTACCAAAATGAATACATGTCGACATTACCCATGTGTTGGTGGATTTATGAGAGAAAGTTGTCAGAATAAAAACCTAAATCATGTTTGCAGTGTGAAAATCAGCTCACCACGACCCACCTTTAATCGTACGTCTCATTCTTGTTTTCCAGATTACTTGAACAGTTGTTGTTGATGGGAAACCGTGCACTGGCTCCAGCTCCGATCTCCACTTTTTCTACAGAGACTGAGACCAATGCTCCACCACTCGCATTTACGTCCATTCTATTCTTTGATTTCACCAGAAGAAGGAGGAAAGCGTTTTGAAACTGTACATTCATTTTACCTTTACCTTGATGTGCAAATTATTCTTTTAATCACGTGTTTTATTTTGAAGAGGGAAGGAAGCGCTCAGACGTGGGACATTGTAACGTTTCAATGAGATTTTAATGTGTTTTTATATCATGTTTACAAAAAAAAATCATAGTTGACCATCTGCTATTGTGCGTAATTGGATCAGCCATTTTCAGCACAAAATTATCCAACATTCCAATAAAAAAAAACTCAGAAAAAAGGCAGAATCCATGTGTATATTTTTAATAGCATCATAATTTTCCATTTCTGTTGCAGTTTTGTGTCTTTACTTCGGTTTACAATGACTCCTGTTGTTTTCCCTTTAGTATTGTCTGTGTCTGACCTACTGTTCGCCTATTATATATAAATATATCTATTTTATTATTGCATTTTTCTGCTTAGCACCGATCAATACCAGTATGCTAGTTCTTCTTATTAATGAGACGATATCTAATTCAGAAAATGGTTAGTGTTTTTTGGTAAATATTAAATGCTTTAAAGTCCATTTATGGTTTAATTAAGTAAACTAGAGATCACCTGAATTATGACTTTACTCTTATTGTGTGCATAATACTTTGTACATTGAATTCTGATCATGTAATAAAATGCTCAACTTTGGCTCTTTTGTTCATTGCTCATTTATTTTAATGTTTTTTTTGTTATTCACAAAAGAAGAACAGAATACAGAAATGTTCTTAAAAGCAAATAAAAGACTATTAAAATGTGAGTATTAAGATGTGACAGAAACCCAAAAGGGCTTATTGAATGCCACACCCTTTAAAAAATATTGTTGAAAACGGATATATTATGGGCGCCAGGTATAAACTTCGTTGATGGGCCACTATAATCTGTTTTATTTATTTAGTCCTCTCTCGTTATTTTTTTTGTTTGTTTATTTGGGTTTTATTTCCATACAGCCTACTGATCTATACACAATTAGTGTTGCTATTAGTGTTTTTGCAGGCTTCAGCAGATCAAACTGAATGCTTTATAGTTTTAACTTTTAAGATTTTTGTCGCCACAGACGGCTACAAAACTATGGAGGATTCAGAGTGCCACAATTCAATATATAAATACACTTTTAAATACTTAATTAAATATGCAATTAAATAAATATATTTGAAATAAATAAAAAAATAAATTATTAAATGTATAATTAAATATTTAAATGAATAAATAATGATTTATATAATTGATCAAATAATGTATTATACAAATAAATCATTAAATCACTTAATAAATACTTAAATAATTAAATAAATAATTAAATTTAGCAATAATAAAATAAATAATTTATAAATAAATAAATAAATGTGTCAATAAATATTTAAAAGAAACATTAAATATATATATTTCATTATTTCATTTTACATTTCACGATCTTTAAAAGAATCTGTCAGTCTCACTCATCAAACTCAGTGGGCGGGACTTTCTACGCTTTGGATCAGTCCATTTCTGTGCGGGGGTTTCTCCCTGGTTCATGTCCCACTTGCTCTCGCTGATATGAGTGCGCTGTCTCCGGCTGCGCTTCTGATCGTGCTCCGGGTGCCTTTCGTAGCGTTTGCCGGAGAACAGATCACCGTTTTCCGGGAGATATGGAGCTAGCCTACAGCCCCTGAGCGCTCCGTAGAAGCGCCGCTCCAGACTTCTGTCTTTACCCGGGACAGATCATCGGTCCTGGAGCTGATGAGCCAGACGCGGCACCTGAGAGCTCCAAATACCCACCCAAGCTTCTCGTTTTCCCGTGGTCAGATACGTGACCTGGGCCTGGGGAACGTGCTGCGGCAGGTGGGTTCTGGGCCTGTGACACTCGCTCACCGTCTGCGACGAGGCAACAGCCTCTCACGGTTCAGTCTGAGGCTCGGAGGGACAATGAGCCGCTAAGAGCATTTATGGTTGTGTGGACAGGAGAACATGGGAACAACCCTCACTCGCCGTGGTACGAGGTGGGAGTTCTGTGTTCGATATTTGGCTCCACAACTACAGCTGGAGCTTAGCCTGACTGTAGCCGGACATCGTTAGCTTTGTGTGGGGAGTTTAAACATATATTGATACATTTATTTATTTAATAAATTATTTAATTATTGCCACATTTAATTATTTAAGTATTTAATAATTGATTTAATAATTTATTTGTATAATAATTATTTAATCAATTATTTAAATCATTATTTATTCATTTATATATTTAATTGTACATTTAATAATTTCTTTCTTTATTGATTTCAAAATATATTTATTTAATTAATTATTTAATAGTGTATATATTGAATTGTGGCACTCTGAATCCTCCATACAAAACAAGACATCTGTTTTTGTGTGTGAAACAACTGGGTTAGAACCACCTCATTCACTGGCAAAAACACCAAAATATAAAAGAATGTGTTTAAACTCACTCTTTTACATTTTAGCGAGATTGTTTTAAGCTTAACTTGTCTAAATTACGCCAGAATATTATAATGTTGCAGGATATTAGAGTGACTTTGCACATTTATTAAAGTAATCATTTTGCCAACACACATCAAGTTTTCATCAAAATCAGAATTTTTATATGCACATTTTCAATCAAAATTTTACTCAAAAACTGAAAAAACATTCAATATCCCCACTGTATATACAAAAAAAAAAAAATGTTTCCTTCTAATGGGTTCAAACTAGACTGAAACGCCTTGAATGTAAGACGTGATGAAAAACTTGCAATACATTTATTTATATCTACATTTATGTGAGTAAATTACATTGCCATCTTGTCTCATCCCAGTTTATTAGAGATATAAAACATCACTTTACTCTGAAATACATTCATATTTTATGTTTAGCGCGTCTTTTAAATGACGTTACACAATTATATTACGAGTCGTTGGTGCCCTCTTGTGGCCTATACAGCTACTACAGCAACGCCTTCAACCTCAAACATAGAGAGAAAAAAAGTGAGAGAGAGAGAGATTAAAGTGGCACAGTGTTTCACTGGAGGTGAAAGTACAGTACAGACGAAAAGTTTGGACACACTTTCTCATTCAAAGAGCCTTCTTTATTTTCATGACTATGAACATTGTAGATTCACACTGAAGATATAAACACCATGAATGACCAGGAAGGAGAGTGATGAGGTGCTGCGCCAGATGTCCTGGCCTCCACAGTCACCAGATCTGAACCCAATGGAGATGGTTTGGGGTGAGCTGGACCGCAGTGTGAATGCAAAAGGGTCTACCAAAGGCTGAGCATCTCTGGGAACTCCTTCAAGACTGATGGAAGAGCATTTCAGGTGACTACTTCTTGAAGCTCATCAAGAGTGTGCAAAGCAGTAATCCAAAGGCCAAAACGTGGCTTTCTTTTGAATATGACATATTTTCAGTTGTATTTTTTCATATGTTATACTATCATGTATTTTCATATTTATTTAGTGCAACAAAGAAACCAGAATGGCAAAAACGCTTTAATTCAAGTCTATTTTTGTCCGAAAAGTTAACTGCACAACTCAATAGAAACAGGATTATTAAATCATTTTGGAGAGTTCTAATTAGTAATTAGAATGGTTTATGCCATAATTTCAGCAAATGTAGCTGAAGGTGCAGCTTTAACAAGGAGGCCCAAAAATAATAGTTTAATTTGGCCTTATAATTCTGCTCACAGTAAAAGTCACACATTTTTATTTATTTAGTGCCATAAAGAACAACATCTAAACTAGAAAAGTTTGTTTTAGGTCAAAAAGTTTTATGGATCTAAAATGTTCAACACATAGAGGTCAGAAATGATTGTTAGACAGCATTTTTTGTAGTAAGCTATGTGTCACGAAGAAATAATCAGATAAAACATTTACAATGATTACATGAGCTGATCAAAAAGGGAAATTAGCCGCTTACCTTCTGATTGTAGCCTATCATCACTTCATATCATCGCTATCATCACATATTCCAAATACTCACATAAACTTTGTAACTTATGGGACCATTTTTGTATGCATTTATTTATTTTCCTTGCAGACTGCAGTTATGAACACCAGGTGGCGCTCCAAGCTCACAGCTCAAATCCATGAGGTCATCCAGGTTCATGGCGGAGCTGAACACATTTACTCACCACAAACACAAACGTGATTACAGAACAGAGAGACAATACGCGTCTCATTTGAATGTTTGTGGGCACATTTGATTATTAACTGTCGAAGTACAGCTTGTCTAAATCTCACTGGGCAAAATAAACAACAAATGACAACATCAGTTCTGAGTAATTTTCCACTAGAACTGAGATTTTAAATAAACTTCATTAAGAACAGAAGTAGTTTAGTGAAAATATGGAGAGTGGATGGAAGATTTAGTAACTTATTGTTCAAACTGCACAAAACCATTTCACATTTTCATCAAGTGAACAGCACATTATTATGTAACTATTTATAAAAAAAAAAAAACACTGGTAACACCAGAGTCATCAGAGTTAGCAAGTAACTAAGTATTTTTACTCAAGTACTGTACTTAAAGGACACATATTATGCAAAATCAACTTTTTGGAGTTTTTAATCCTATTGTAAAGTTGCTTCCTCACCAAAAATGCTGCTGAAGTTTTATTTTTTAAGATCTTTTGTTGTCCCAAAAACACTGTTCTGAATGTCCCAGATCTGTGATGTCATAGATAGATCTCTGAGATCTTCTGCTCTGTTTTTAAGTCTATAAATCGTCCAGACTCTGCAGGATTAGCATATCAGGCAAGATTGGTTTGATTGCATACCTGTGTAATTTTCTTTGGAGTGAGTAAATAGAGCTCTAACTCAATTTTTGATGTAGAAAACACACACAACCCTTGTGTGACTTTACAAGACTTTTTTTTATCAGTTCTGGTGCAGGAGATTCCAAAGTGGAGGTGCTTCGGAGCAGGTTTGAAGAAAAAAACAACAACACAAACAAATGCATAATATGTGTCCTTTAAGTAGTTCCTTTGCGTATCTGTACTTTGCTTGAGTATTAAAAAATCTGGCTTTTTTTTTTTACTTTTACTTCTTAAAATTTTCACAAAATATCTGTGCTTTCTACGTCCTACAAATTAAAAACAAGTTAATGTTTTAAGTCCACTTCTCTCTTAAAAACGATACAAACCTGCAGTGATGTCACATAAATCGTGATTTTTTTTTCCTGTGAAACAACATAAAAATCCCCCAAACTTTCTAATATCTAACAATTCCTCATTTGCCTCATGTTGAAATAAACATGATGTACAATTGTCTGACTGTAAAGCCCATTTTACACTATGATGCACACATATGATTGCACACATTAACTTTGGTACTTGGACTCAAGTAAAGTTGCTTCAGAAAGACTTTCACTTGCAGGGTCATTTTTCAGACAGGTAACTGACTAGACATTTTGGCAGAAACGATATATACTGTATATATTTTTTTACATAATGTAGAATATTTAACTGGTTTCAAGATGTGTCTGAGAACTTGGCTTAAAATAAGAAAAAAAAGAAGTACAAATTTCTTAAACTTCTTTTGTGAATTTATGTTACTTGAGACCAGTCTGAAGCAGTTTGAAACAAGGAAATATACTAGGACTCTAAAACAAAAACAGCTTAATTTGGTCAAATTGCCTAGAATTAAAATTACAACTCGATCAAGCAATTTTAGCTTGTGTTCAAATCAAATCAATCAATTTATTTTTGTATAGCCCAAAATCACAACAACAGTTGTCTCTGAGGACTTCCCAAGATTAATAATTTAGCAAACATGAAAAGTAGGAAATAAAAATAAAACAATACACATTCAATGAAACAATAAACATTCAGAAGCAGTGATTGATCAAGCATGTCAAAGAATTAAGTTAAGATTATTTAAAAGAGCAAATGAATAATTGTCCCAGAGCATCCCCTGTCCTTAGACCCTCCTTCTCGGCAAGAAAAACTCAAAAAACCCTAAGGGAAAAAGAGAAACCTCGAGGAGAACCACAGTGAAGAAGAGATCCACTCCCACGGACAGGCTAAAGATGTAACTAAGGCTAACGCAGATTTAATTGTAGATATAAACTATTTTTTGCAGTTTATTTTGGTGAATACTGTATGTATTTCTAGAGCATTCCATGAACATGAATGAATCTTAAAAAAGACTTATGTTCTGTTACTTAAGAGGAAACTATGGCATATGCAGATCAATAATTCACATTTTGTTCATTGTAAAACACAAAAATGATCTAAAATGACTTGGAAATACTGTAGGTCCATCAACTTCCTGTTCAAACTAGCAGAACTGATTTTAAAGGACTATTTTTTTGTTGTTGGAAAGCAGCGACATGACAATTTTGAACCTTACATGTTTAATCACAAGTAAATACAGACAAGTGAGCGGGGATAGGTGGTAGGTGACCTGACCACTTGAGCATCAGCTCCAGAACAATACACGATTACTCAAACATGCATTTATCTATCCAAATATTTTAGTAAATTAATGATCAGAAAAACTCGGAAAACATTCCTTCAATTGCTTATATATTTATTTTTGTATCTGACAAACGCAGAATCATTCTACTGATATTTCTGATTTTAATTCCTTAAAAATATACAACTTCAATGTGCGCAAACAGCCTTGAGTCTAGTTTGGACATGTAAACAGCTCGTCTATGTTAATATCTTTGCATTTGCACATGAACAATCAGGTTAGAGCCAGTGTGATCTCTGCATTTACATCCCATTCAGTCCCTCAGCAGGCTAGAATACATACATACACATTTATACATGCACAGAACAACGCCCAGGCCCTGCTCTGCACCTCTACTGACCCTCACATTCAGGACACTGCAGCCTCACCTGCAAACGACTGACGGGATTTAGGCTTTACTCATTCACATGTATTAGACCCGATGAATACGAGGACAAGCTTTGGGCTACAGAATATTCCATGGATTTGGTTTTATAACTTTGTCCGGCTTGGTTCTAGCTACTAAGTTATGACATTACAGGTACATAGAAAAACAAATCTTTAATCTGAACCTATCAATCGTGTCCTGTTTTCAAATAGAATTAAGCCATGTTGTATGATGTAAAAAAAATGGCCAAAATTTCACATTTCGAAGTCAGTAAAAATAGAAAAAAGGACAGAGTCAAGTTTACATTTATTGGTTAATTTTGTTCACATATTATAGCTTTTTACAGGGGGAATTTTGAGGATTTTATTAGTTTAACTGACTGAAAAGAAGCATAAATATTCAGATTTTGATGAATTTTAAATTTAACAAATCCTTCAGTGAAAACCAGGACAAGGACGAAGTGGATTAAATGAAATAATGAAACATCTTTATGAGCAGTTTATATAGTTGTGTTGTTTGCGCATGAAAGTGACAAAGGAGAAAATGTATTTTTTCTGGGCTACCTCATAGTTAAAATAATATGTCTTTAAAAACGTGCTGAAGAAGGCTGTTGTGAGTCGCAACGTGTGGGAAGCAAACCAGTGCATGTTTTAAAAGAAATAATATTCTAACTATGAAGTGGCCCAGAATAATAAAGGCTTTATAAACTTTTATTGTATGAAGAGTGCCTTGGGTTTGTCTCCCTTTCTGAATCAGATCAAGATATTTGAAAAACAAAGAAAAAACTGATTTGGCAAAATAGCATCATGAACCTAGAGATAAATCAATTCATCAGCCGGACAATTTTTTTTTTTTTTTTTTTAATATATCGGCCATATAGGATATCAACTTTGATTTTGTCTGAGATCTGATCAGGCAGTAGTTTGGGCTTTTCCTCTGTGGTGCAAAAGATCAGCTGAGTCTGAGTTGTTTTGGGGAGAAACAATAAGACTTCTTTTATCCTCTTCATTCCATCATTAACATGTCTTTAAGTTTTATTCTTGTTCTATGACTTTTGGATGCAGCGCTCACTTTAATAAGAGCTTGTTTGTTAATATGAACAGTGAGTGTCTTTCATGAAACTATGAAATGATTGTTTCTTGGGCCAAAATACAATCGAGCGTCATTACACTGTGTGACTGAGAGGCACATGTACCACGGTGAATAATAGTTTAGGTTGAAAGTTGTTTGTTATACGTACTATCTTACCCCAACTCTGCTTTTAAAACTAAAATAAGAAAATCTGCCTTGAAAATTGGCCATTGATGAGAAAATTTGAAATATGATATCGCATTAGCAAAAAAACCTATTGTCAATCCTAAGCATCAAAAACTGACTTGATAAATGGAGTAGACCTGGACCTGAATGAGGTCTGTGACTGAGACGACTTGATGTTTCTCCTCATAAAATACACTAACAAACTGCAACATGCCCATCTTCAAAATTTTTTGTGACCAGGAATTTATTCTAAATGGGATCATTCATAGAGTCAAAATGTATAAGTAAGTTGAATTTGAAATTTGACAGAATGATTTGACAAGACTTGAAACTAAAAACAGAAGACTTGTGGGGCACTGGCTTGGGACTTGACTTGTGACATTGTCTTATATTATATGGCTTATAAATGCATTTTTCCCCAGTGTAATCACAAAATAGAGAGATCAGCAGTGCATAATTTGCTCGTTTGCACATGCACTTTCAATGGTAAAGATTATTTTATTTTGGCTGCTTTTGGTGCATGTCACTTCTTCGAATAAAATGGAGTCTGTTGGACTTTTAAACATTTGTCAGTTGCATTCTCTAATAAAGTACACATCTGTTCATAACTGGGCACTCTGTGTATGATTGCATATTTTCATTATTAGCATCGGCAAATGTCAGGAAATGTGTCACAACAGCATAGTGCACTCTAATTTGAATTGTATGTAGTAACTCTGAAATTCTGATAAAAAATTACGCCCAAGAAACAGACAATACCCAGCAAGGCAATGACACCATGCAAATTCACCACAAAGTTTTACTCATCTTAATTTAATAAACGAGCCAAGTGACCCCAGAGATCATCCCCATTTATCAAGTCTGGGATCACCTCTTATCGAGTTAAAAGTCTCTTCATGATCCGGGTCCTTCTTATCTAATCTACTTCTGCATTCATCTTCATTATTACACCAACTCTCCGCTGCTGACAGACTTCTCTTGTTGTAGTCTTTTGTCCCATCTCTAGCTGTGTTTTTGCATATAATCCTTGGGGGGAGACTTGACTTTACGCACGAGCTTGTGATCCGTGCGTTCTGATTGGCTGCTGCCTCCACATGTCTCACGAGCGCGGAGGTGTAAAAGGAGGCGTGACGGCGCTGGAGCAGTCACATCTGTGCCAAAGTCAGAGAAAGAAAGAGAGAGGACTACTTTGCGCAACCACGCGTCTCCGGAGCGCTGAAATTTAATGGGAACAACTCAGAAATATCTCAAAAGGCAGTAAAGTAGCACGTAAGTATCTGGATTTTACTATGTATTTCAATTAAAGCTACATTTTACCTGACAGCATTGAACGCAGCAGAGAAAAGATTGAAATCCTGTTAAAATATATGTATTTAAAACGCGTGGCTCTGGAAATTACGCACAACTAAGCTATGTATCTATTTTGTTCTTCGCAGGATTGGAACATTACTGCACAAATGAAAGGGAAGGATCTGGACATGGTAAGTTTTACGCACGATTCACGCACTGTTTGCAAATTACGCACAGCACGTAGCCCAGCGAGGAAGACTTAAAAATCTGGCACATTAAATGCAACAACTGATGCGTAAAAACACATTTTTGTAGCTGCTTTTTCTCTCTTTACGCTTGGCAGATTCCGTTGTATTTCACGTTACTGTTACAACTTGCAAATGTACAATGGGATTGTGCACTAACTTGTTATTATTGGCTCGTATTAAAGCTATTACAGACCATGCAGTACAATATAATCCAAGAAACAGGATTTATAGGCTAGTATTTAATAGTTCAAATGATAGCATAAGTCAGATAGCCTATCATAAGTTACAATTATAGCGTTATTTCTGCTGACTTGTCAAATTTAGTGCCATACATTTGAATTGCAAGTAGTAGTTTGTGTTAATCTCAAGCAAATGTGTAAATAGAGAAAGCATAGAGCAACTTACATTAGCTGTGTTAGCTTGAAGTTTAATTAGCTTAGAATTCCATTTGTTTTTGATTGATCTATTTTATCAAAAATGTTAAAAAACAAAACAAAAGATAATCTTCTATTCATTCTGTTTGCCTTAAGTTTGAATCATAGCTAATTGTGTTTTATTCAACATTTTGTGGATTTATTCCCATTTAAACTATCAATTTATTGTTATTTACCATGGCAACCGCCCTAGATTCTCATTATTCTGAAACACATGGATAGTTTAGAAGCATTGGAGGCATTTTTCTTTCTCCCATGACATTTCCTTTTGCTCAGACAGTCACATGATCTCTCTTACTTTAGTTTGAACCAGCAGCTCTAATCCCAGCCAATCAGCGAGTCACGTTTTGAAAGGAAACAGAAGTATTACAAGCCTTTACTGTCTCACTCTGCAGAATTTCATATCTTAAAGGGCCCTCGCACCATTTTGAGTCACTTTTAGGCGGCAGTGTCCAGAGTTAATCCATATTATCTGTGTAAATGCAGGGCGTTCACTTAGCATACAGTTGGTCTGTTGTGTTTTCCTATTGTAAAATCATCTGGTTACGGCACAGTTTTGATTGGGTCACGTCCTGCAAGCCTCAACCTGCCCGCCAAAACCTTGTGACATTTATTTACTCATACACACGCATTAGGACAGTAATTAGTAAGCTTATTTAGCAATATTTTGTACATTTCCACATAGTCATATATACACTACACTTCTTTAGGTTACTGTTTTGAACAAAAAGAGGCTTAAAATCGTGCTTAAACTGCCTATTATCCAGGTATTCACAGTCAAAACAAAGCAAGTAAAAGTCAGCTGGACATGATTTGGACATCTGAAAACACAGATACAAGAATTCCTCCATGAATTTACTGCAAACCAAGAACAGATGACTCGTTTTAGCCATGTTTGGACAAATACTATGGTGGTAAATTGAATCAGCTTGACTAGAATCAACTACTTTGCATGGCATGTTTTTATGTAATGATGTAATCTTCTTAGTTGTGTGTCTGCGAAAGGCTGTAATGAGTAATTTAATCAGACCAATGTCCACAAATAGCATGATTATGAGTGAAAATCAGATACATATTAAAACTAAAACGATTTAGTCATTTGGGCAAGAATTCTTAGAATAAAGCTAATGTTATTTTATGTTGAACATTGCAAACTGTTGTCCAAAACCTTGACCTAAATAAATAGCTTGTATCAATTCACTGTATAGACTGTAATAGATTTGTGACACATTTCTTTTCATTGTTAAAGGATAATTTTTTATGTTTCTGTATATTTTTTACTCTTACTTTCTTTGATTAATAGCAGCACTTTCAATAGGTTGTGTTCATGTTGTAGAATCTGATAATGTCACAAGGCCCAATGATGAGCAAGAGTAAAAAAACATTAATAAATTAAAGACAAAATTCCTATTTAATCTAATTTAGTAGATTAACACTAGTTTTACATGAAGCAAGAACAAGTTTGTAAAGAAAAGTTTGAAAATATGTTGAAACAGGAAGTAGAGGTGAGGTCTAAACTGATGACATCACACTAAGGAGACAAGGACATTATTAATTAATTTACTCACAATTAACATATTTTAGTGAAAAGTTTTGGTCGCTAAGCAACTCCCTAATGTGATATAATCTATGAACAGGAAGTATGCTAAATTGGGATGAAGTTTGCAAAATATTTAGAAAAATCTTAAATCTAATGATCTTAACTTTGTTTGAGTGAAATGAGAAGTTCAACCTTGTCAGAATCTAGACACATTCACTTTCTCAACTTGTATGCAGTGTCTTAAAAAGTCTAAAATTGTTATAAGTGAATATAAATATTGTCACAAGAGTGCAACCTACTGAATTCACTTTGTCATATTAATCCACATTTCTCTCTCCTTCTCTCCTCAGCACTGTCTCCGCGACTCCAGCGACTGCCTGAGAGAGCAGATGCAGTACATGATGCGATCTCTCCAGGACCTCAAAAACCTGCGGAGGACCTGTGCCGACCCCCCGAGGCGTCCACTGTCCCAGATCACCAACGGCCAGCTGCCCGCCCTGGCCCGGCACTCCGCTTTGGCCCGCGCCTGCCAACAACGCGCCATCCAGCGGGAACAACGGGCCCAATTCCGCATGTCCGACGCCAGCTCCAGCACATACGACTCCGCCTGCTGTTTGGCTAGCCCTTTGGAGGAAGAAGACGAGGATGATGAAGCTAGCATTCGTCTTCGCTTGAGCTTGGATTTGAGCACGCCAAGCAGCCATCGTAGTTTAGATTTGGACTCTGGATATTCAGAAGCATCTTGGCAAGAAGAAACTGTGGTTCTCAGGCGTACGAGAAACGTTCGCGTGTCTTCTTCAGCTTGTCTACGCACCAACAGAGCTCCTAGCGGTCGGATTAGACCAAAATCTACTTCCGATGTTTGCTTGGAGAGCTGGTTCGGGATTTCAGAAGACTGGACGAACTCTTTGCTAACACGTGGACGCAACAGGCAGCCACTAGTCTTGGGGGATAACAGTTTTGCGGACTTGATTCAGAACTGGATGGATTTGCCAGAGTGTCCTGAATCGGCAGAGGCAAAGCAAGCTCCAAGAAGGACTGGAAAAGGGTTTTTGTCAACATGAGAAGGAAGTTGGCAGGTTTTTCTAAAAGCGTAGAAGATAGGGTGAAATGAGACCTCACGCAGATGAGCAAGAGCTAACAGGACGGCTAACGCTAACAAACGCATGTCCTGTCCGGTCGCGCCGTCGCAAAGCAAAACGCCGTTTTTCCATCAGTCTCTATCGGGCATTAATGAACTGGACACGGCTTCTACCACTTCTCTGGTTTGATGAAGTCGGGAAAAGACAGCCAATCATATGCAAGGACATTATTGGCTACGTTTGACTGAATCTCACTCAAATATAAGGACAATGCATAAAGTCACTTTATTTTTATACCCATTCCTCACGTCTTATTATTATTATTATCATACTGTGACGCAGTTATTGACAATAAAACTATTTAAATATCTACTTCTGCTTGTTTCTGTCCTTTTATGAGAGTGTATGAAAACAAATATATATTATAAGTAAGTATGTAAGTAAGAATGTTAATATCACAAATACGTAGAAGGGCGTATGTTAATTACACAAATAAGAAATTTAGGTTTGAGGTACTGCAAAGCTGCCGTAACATCAACGCCAGTGTCAGGTCCTTTCAGAAAATGGAAAGATATAAGCAAGAACTAATACATTTACAAAGACAAACATAGTACACATGTCTCTTAATAGAATTGAAGAGATGAATATTTTGTATAAGTTCTTATATAAAATATTCATAATCAACATGTGTACCTTTACTATTAGAGCTATCTTTGGAGTCAGGATTTTGGTCACAAAATGAAGGGTGAGTTTATTAGCATGTATTTGTTTTTAATTTCTAAAAATCTTACCTGTTGTCTTTTTGCCAGTCGTTGGTTGAAGATTCCTGTTATAACCAACATTTCATGAAAAAGGGGTAAATGGTAATGCTTTGCTGCTGTGATTAGAAACAGAAAAAGGTTAGAAAAGATTAAACTATAGTTTAGAGTGGTCATGCTTATCAAGAAGATTATGGTTAGGATCTGGAAAGATATGAAAGTAAAGTTGAAAAAATGGTTGAGATGATAAAAAAGTGACGAGAAAAAATAAAATTCATGGAAAAATTGAATATTTAGCAACAAAAGTTAATACTTCACTTTCCTTTCCCAGAATTTTACAATCTAACTAACAAGATTTCTGCAGGATCTTAAATAGAAAATTTGAATTTAAGGTCTTAAAATGTAAATTAAATTTGCCATTAAAGGTCTTAATACATTTTTACTCGATCTCCAATAATATATCACAATTGATGTTTCTTCTACTTTTAATTGGTTGCCATATAAATTGATTTGGTAATTCATTAGATTTTTCAATAATATGATTTTCTTTTAACTAAAGAAGTCGTCTGGAAATGAAGCATTATGGGTCACGACTTGCAAATAGGTCTTCAATTTTGTGTTTTTAGATATGTCTGAAAAATCTAGAATGTGACGTCTTAAACCCTGGAAAAAACCCTTTTAATTCAAAAAAGAAACAGATATAATTTTAGCTAGTAAAGATGATTTTTTGGTTTAGATGAAGACAAATGAGCAAATTGTGGTTGGGTAATTGTTAAAGTAGAGTTAGTAAAAGATCGAGATGATACAAAAGTGATACCATAAATAATTATGTAAATCTGTCAAAATATAAACATATTTTAGTCTAATATTAATCAAGTTTTAAACAGTTCATTTTGCTGACAAACATGCAATTTTCCATCACACAGAGAACAAAAAGCATAAACCTGCCACTGCACTAGGAGTTACAAATTGATTGATGTTTTCCTGTTAAAGTAAATGCATTTTAAAGTTTTGCAGATTTCTTTTGTCAAGATCTCTCGGTGTAAACACAGCTCAGTGGACAAGTGCCAGTACAGTGTGTCCTGCTGCAGTCCCACCGTTTATGAGAGAGAGGTGATTTGTTAAAAGGGGCCCTCGCTGCCTCTGCACTTAAGGAAATGAATGTGGCTCCATTTGTTTTCATTTGGAAGCTCAAACTGTTCAAACTTGATGGAATGTTCAGATATAGATCACGGTTATTACTGCTTAATAGTGCACAACTGAAGAGATCTCAAATGAGTGGTTATAGACTTTGTAAATATTAATGTAACATGACATTTGTGCATATTCAGGCACTATAGTTTGTGTGTCAACAATGCATTAAGATTAGAGATGGAACAATTCTCAAAATAGCAGCATTGTATTGATGGATAGTGCTGCTCCAATTCAATTCTGGTTTGGAGTTTGAGATTCACATGTGTCCACTTGTCCTTGCTATCATCATTTTCTGAGGTTAAGAAACAGCAGATGCTTCATATATTTATTTATTATTTATAGAGGTTATGCAGGTGACATATATTTATTCCAAAAATGCTTAGCAACTTTAGAATGTGTGGCATTTCTTCAATGTATTTCTTTGTTGTTGAGGCAAAGGCTTTTCTGCTACAAACTTGTCTGCTAAAACAGTTGATGATTTAGGACATTTTAACTGCAACAAACAAACTCAAGAACATATTTTTTAAGAAGAAAAAGGTAATAACTTCAAATGTTTGTGATTTCAACGTCTGATAAATGTGAGAGAAGCTAAAGTCGTTTTGCATGTTTTGCTCCAACAGTTGACTTCATTTACATGTCAGTTACAAAACCCAGTGCTCAGTAGACTTGTTGTGGGTTGAATTTGTTACCAAACTGTACTTTAGTTTTCCTGTTTTAGCTGTTTATTGAACTCTTACAAGAGAAAATGTCCTTTCTCTCCATTAACTCTAATGCATCCTTGCCACTCAGCATGAACATTTAGAATGCTGTGATGTCACCTGCATAAACTCTATTAGCTGATGCAATGACTAAAGAGTGTGCTAATTTTCAACTCCTGACTCTGGTTGGGCTTTTCCCTACATAATGACAGGTAAAATATAACATTAAATTCTTAATTCTGACCTTTGCAGCAGTGTAGTTTCATATTCATCATACAAAAAGTATAAGGTAAATGCAGCACCTAATAATAAAAAAAAATTTGACCACTGATTACTGTCTGACCTTAATTTTAGCTCTAATCAGAAGCAGAATGCTGCGCTCCTATTGGCTGTGCTTGGGTCTCACTTTGCTGTTTGTAAAATAAATGTTTATTCACCACAATTGCAATCAAAATGGAAACATGTGTGGAAAGATTTAGGAGAGGAATTTAAAACCTAAATTGTGTTGTGAAAATCAGTTATCTCACTTTTAAGCTCTGATATACACATTCCAACACTGGTGAGTTTTATCTTTTTGTTTTACACAAATTAATATAAACTTTCAAAAACATTAACATCACTCTTTGCTTCACGCTTCACTTAGAATTTAACCAGTTGCAATCCTCACAGTCTCTTTTTAAGACATTATTGTCAATATTGTATAAATAAACACAGTAAACAAGTTCCTGGTTTGATTCACTATAAACGATGTAAGGTAAGGTAAGGTATACTTTATTTTCCCCGTAGGGAAATTTGTCCTCTGCATTTGACCCATCCTTCAATGCCTCTGGGGCATCTCCTCAGGAGCAGTGATCGCCACAGTGCAGCGCTCGGGGACCCATCTCCAGATGTTCTTGCTAGGCTTGGTCAGGACTACCGTAGCTGGAGGATATTACCCTAACGTGCATGTTATTGGTTGGTGGGGGAAACCGGAGTGCTCAGGAGAAACCCACCCAGACACGGGGGAACATGCAAACTCCACACAGAAAGGCCCGGCCCGTGCGGGAATCGAACCCGCGACCTTCTTGCTGTGAGGCAAGAGCGCTAACCGCTCAGCCACTGTGCCGCTAATGTGTGTAATAGTTTTGTGTATAGACTAAGCAAAATCAAAATTATATTGAAATTGTGGATCAATATAGAAAATAAGACCAAATAGACCGGTCACATTGTTTTCATCCCAATTTTTTTTTACCTGTTCTAGTCTGTTTTTCCCAGGTTAGTCCAAAAGTTAATTTAGAATATGAACATATAGGCTAAAAAACATTCAAATTACTGCTTTCACGTTTGAGGTAAACATAACAATAATTAGACAAAATCTGCATTTCAACTTTAGCTATTTCCACAGCAGTCTCAATCAACATTATGCAAATTACCCCAACTCTAAATAAATATAAGAGATCTGAGGAAAATGGGTCAGAAGTTTATTCTTCTTAACATACACAGAAGGAAGTATTATTATTGATATTATTGGTTTTCTTTACTTTGCTACACAAACACTCAAATAAATGCATGAATTCATAAAAACGTTGTGTTGCTTTGTCGTCCGTCGCTCGGCTCTAACCCTGATGATGTCATGGCCTGGTCCCTCTGGAGGTAACAGGAGGTGAAGCAGCTGCTGCAGTTTGACTCGACTTTATGAAGCGTGCACGAGGGCTTGCTTGGCTTCACGCTCACTGTTGTGGATCTGGACTGGTCTGAGCACACGTGGAGCATTAGTTCAGTGCAGTGGAACAGGTACAAGTCTGATGCTGGACCTTTCCATGTTTCAAACCATTTTACTCTGTTGCTCACTTACTGTATCTTAGCTTGTTTTTGAGTTCAGGAGAGTATGTTTTGATGTTTTGTAGTTGTGCTCCCTTGTGAAGATGCAAGCCTCCTTCTACAAACTTACCACAACCTAACGCTAGCCCAGTGTCCAAACTTTTTACTCCTAGAACTGCACATTGACACAAAGAGTATAAAGGGCTGAGTATAGTCATACAGTGAAAAATACAAATGCACCTAGAACAAGTAAAATTTAACCACAAGACATTTATTCTGGCTTAAAACCACCATAGTACATGAAGAGCTTGATAATGGCTTAAAAAATGTGCTGCTTGGGCCAATTGTTCAGAAGGAACGAGGGCCAAAATATTGGTCTTAGGGCCACATTTGACTCCTGGGCCGTAATTTTAAATACAAAGTTTATTTTAACATGCTTCTGATGACCAACAACATCAGTGATAGTTGTTGATGTGGTACTTCGCCACTTGAATTTGATCTGAGTTTGGACCTTGGAAAAAATATTTATTTATTCTTGATTTTATATAGTTATACTTATTAAATAAGGATTCATGGTTCAGTTTTTCCTTTTCTTGGTAATGTATTAAGCCAGAATTAGGATTTTTGCACAGTATACAAGCTTTTTATTGCCTGGGAATTATTAAAATACATCGTCTGGTCACCAAGTCCATCTCTTGAGTTTCAATAGACGTGCATGACAGATGAATCAGCCAATCAAAAACACATTGGCTATTGTATGAAAGCAAACATAGAAAAAATGGGGGGGGGAATTATAGAGGGACTGAAAAATCTGGTGAATTTTTGCAGAAGCGAAAAACTATTTTAATGTGACGTAAGTAAAGTGAGATTTTGTTGTTAATTATGAACAAGCAATGAGTTTTTTTGTTTAATTTTTGTCACACAGGTAAACTAATCTGATTGCACGATTTGCAAGACCAAAGTAAGGTAAGGTAATGTTTTATTAAGAACAATGTACAATTACGCATCAAGGCAGAGATGCTTGAACCAGATTCTAGCTTTTACAGCTAATTTACATCTGTAGTCCTGGAGTCTATTCCCATCGGCTTGAAAAGAACATTACTGCCTCCAGAGTTCACCTCTACCCTTTCCACTAGACGATGACAGACACATGAGGTAATAAACTTTTGTCCTGAAGGCTGTTACTCTCCTCAAGCTGCCCTGACACTGCTTACTTTATCTGACCAGAGCTGCACTAAGGTCTTTGTTATATCTTACACATGTGGACAAAATTGTTAGTACATTTCTGTACTCACAATGGTCTCTGAAATCACTCAAATTTGTGAAAACTGTAGCTTTTTGGTAAGGCACATCAACTGTGTTCATGTTCACAGACACAAAAATCAAATGTAAAGCGTTTTGAGTGCCTTGTAAAAAAGCACTATATAAATAGAGACCATTTATCATTTACCATACCACAGCGATACGGTGGCACAGCAGTTAGCACTCTGGCCTCATAGCAAGAAGGTCCTGGGTTTGACTCCCGGGTGACTCGGGGCCTTTCTTTGTTGACTTTGCATGTTCTACTTGTGTCTGTGTAGGTTTCCTCCTCCAAGTCAAAACATGTCCAATGTGCCTTCCCTCTCGACTCCCCAGGACTACAGATGGAAATTACTTGTAAGCTAGAATGTGGTACAAGCATCTCTGCCATTGTACTTAATGTCATTGTACTTTATACTTACTTTTTTACTGTGAAAGATGGAGGAGGCTCAACTCTGGGGCTGCTTTGCTGCATCTGGCACATGGTCTTGAATCTGTGCAAGGTACAATGAATTATCAAGCTTGGTCTCAGTTGCAGGGAACGGACCCAACAGAATAACAACTCAAAAACAGCCAAAATAGCCAAGAATGGTTCAAAGAAAAGCAGTGGACTATTCTGGAGTGGCCTTTTATGAGCCCAGAGCTCAATCCATTGAACTTCTGTGGAAGGAGCAGAAACATGCATCTGGAGAGGACACACTTCAAACCTGACACAACTGGAGCAGTTTGGGTCAAAACACCTGTGCCAGGTGCACAAGTCTTATTGACAAACTGATTGTAGTGAGTGCCACATAAGGTTGTGCAACGAAATATATAATTTATAGAAATCAACATTCTTGTCCAGACTGTTCAATATTGTTAAATTTATCTGTTATTTTGTTGATACACAATTCAAAAATAATGGCTGATTTTGATTTTTTTTTAATTGTCGCCGTTACTTTTATATATCATTACCAGAACAACTCTGTCCACGTGTGTATTAACACTCGATGACCGATGAAATGAGATGGCACCTATTATTTTGAATTCATTCTTAAACCACACAGGCCAATCATCACCTCTCACATCCATTCTGAGAAACTGAAAATACATGTGACGTTATGAAGATAAGTTGTTTTTCCACAGGCTCTTCCCAGGCCCTGCCTCACTAATCATGTCCCATATCAAGGAAAGACCCTAGTTTTTTATAGAGGGGAGCAGCCTGTTAAGGGATGCTGTTTGTCTTGGCTGTTTATCTAGCTCTGAGAGGAATGTCACTGCTGAGCGAACTTCAGCTGCTAAAGTAACGATGTCACCGCAGGACTCCATCAAAACATTTACTCAGCACCACTGTGGTCGTCTGACTGCAGCAGGCCAATCTGGGAAGAAAACAGGACAAACATGTAAAGAGTCTTACAGTGTTTTTAATTCATTGCTTTAACATGAACAATTATAAAGTTCAATTCCACTAATCTATTATCTATCAGTAGCAAATAAAATGAAAATGTTTAAGTTCGCTATTTTTTTTTTTTTTTTTTTTTTTTTTTTTACAATATGCCAAGCAGATGATTTTGGATTATTTTAAGTGGGAATGATACTAAATTTGTTGCTAAAAATCAAAACAATAAAAATGAAACGATCAATAATGTAATGTTCTAAGTACAACATATTGAATTGAACACATTAAAAAAGGTAAATAAAAAAGTAAGGTTGGAATAGGCACCACAGCATTTGGGGAATGCAATGTCCAAAAGTGCAGGACTAAATTCTATCTCTATTTATTGTTCCACTTTCAAGGCACTCAAAACACTTTCAGAGAGTTCTTTTAAGGTACACTTTGTCACGGTTTTCTGTATTCTATCCATTCTTGTAGTGTACTCATGGATCTATCTCCAAATCTTCTGCGGAGCTTGGTGCATGCTTGGGTCGATGAAGAAGTCGACATCCTGAAGGAAACTCATTCAGGCAAGACGAAACAAGACCCACAGACTTCTTGCTGTGCAACACAGTCTCACAAGAAAGTGTAAATATATACCGCAACACATATATGTTACACTGTAAATATTGCACGATATGAAAAAAACGTAAAATAGACACAATATTTAAAAAAACACGCGTTTTGGTTGAAGCTACATTTTCTTTAAGTTTAATGGTAAATTTAGACTTCAAGTTACTGAACTGGGTAAGTTTAGAGCTTGGGCTTGGGGTAGGTTAAGATTAAAATAAGGATATCTTTACAACCACCATGAAAGTAAACTGGGGCTGCAATACTCATCACATTTACGCAAAAAGTGTGAAAGATACGCTATTGACGATAATATGAATGACTTCAAGCTATGTCAGGTAGTGAAGATTGCACGTCCTCAAAAGTTGAGGGCTATACCCAAAAAATAATTTCAGTTAATCAAAATGTATAAGGGTTGCACATCTTCATTAAAAACACTTCAAGCTATAATTAACTGCTCATAGCTTGTATTTGAGAATAGCAAGTATAAGTGTAACTTGCAAAGAAAAAACCCTATCGTCGCTATATCAATGCAAACATGGCATCTCTGGTGTTGGCTCTGAACCTCACTTTGGGAATCACTGCCCAAGCTAGAACATTCCCTCAAATTCAACACTTTGGTTGCTGACTACATTACCACATTAAGCCTATTGTCTTAGCTGTTGGGACGACACACCTAAGCTCTCCACAAAAAAAACTGAATTGCTAATGCAGCCGTCACCAGTCCATCACAGAGCCGCAGATTAGGCCGCGTGACGTTTTAGCTCTGTTGTTATGGTAACGAACGTCAAACATCTCCGACCGGGCACGAGACGGACCAGCGCCAGGTACTTTTAAACGCCTTCACTTTTCAAACTCTGCAGAACGAATGGTACCGCCACCCAGGGTCTGCTTACACATTATATTCTACTTTAAATAATAGTTTTGGTGAGTGGTGTGAGTGTTTTGGCACATGTGGTGATCGAGAGCAGATTAGCAGGAGTTAAATGTGCAGTGCTGGTCCGTGCTAAAGTTATGTCTTCATTAAAAACACTGCGGATTCTGTTCAGTGAAGCACAAATCTGCAGCTGTCAGACGCGTTAGAAGACTTCTTTACGACAACAAAGCAGACCGACCGTGTGCGTGAAATTTGGCAAACGTTTACTTATTATTTATTGTAGAAACACACTGCAATTAGTGAACTCTACAGCTTGAGATTGGCCTTTTTCAGAGAGCAAAGTGAAACTGGAGTGACCACCCAAGCACAGCCAATCAAAACACGGGTTTAACTATTAATAATAAATGAAGGTGCTATACTAAGTTTTTGCTTCTTGAAAACTTAAACAAACCAAAATTTATATTGAATAAAGAAAACTTTATGTTTTTTTGTGAACATACATAATGACTGTAAATTAAAAAAAAAAAAAAAAAAAAAAATGGTACATGTATTATTGAATCAGAACCATTAGAAAAGTGTCTATGAGAAATTGAGTTAGAGCTCCATCTACTTACTCCAAAAAAGATTACATTGGGGAAATAATCAAAGTGCCTTGGTATGCTGCAGAAATGCTCAAAGTTGGATAGTTTAGCTAGACGGGACCTTATTTTGCCCTGCCCACTTTTTTGGTATGTACTTCCTGTTTGCTCTGTTAAGGCAGCTGACATGTGAGCTTGTGAGGTAATCTGAAATAGAATTACAAAATAAAGTAAATGTTAATTAATCATTTAAGATAATCGCAGGAAGTGTGCGATAAAAAGTGGGCAGGCCAGAAAAGTGAAGAGACATGTTCAAACTTTTTCATCGGACAACATGTAGAAGATAAAATAGGCTGATCTGACCCCCTAAAAGTAGACATGCCTGCAAAAAAGGCTTTCAAAAAATAAGAAAATTTTGCTTAGGTAAAAATGTCTTTTTTCAAGTGAAATAATCTGCCAGAGCAGTAAGAAAAAATACTAACCTAGTTGTTTTGAGCAGCATTTGCTAGTTTCAAGTACTCTTGCAAGATTTTAAAGCAGATCTCTTAATCAAGCTTTTAAGATACAGTAAGTCTTGGTCTTATTAAGTAAAAAATGTTAATATGCTTAGGTCAAGTCATTTTATTTAAGTTATTTTTCTTTTTTTGCAGTATACAATGAAAAATTCAAATGCTCCATATTGGACTTAAAGAGGTATATTTTTAGTACAATATGTACAACTCATTGTAGTGAAAGTTGAAATGTCTCAATTTTCTCAATTTCTTTTAAGCCTTTTTTTTTTTGCTATAGATCAGTCCCGGATGAATGAGGGACTGACGTGACATTTATTGCAGTTTGGACCAATTATTCAAGAGGTCTGGGGCCAACAAAAATTGGTCTGAGGGCCGTATTTGGACATGTTTGACTTGTGACAGCACAGGGACTTTCAGAACGTGTTTTCTGAGGCTCAAGAGGAACAAAAAATATCTCTAACTGTGGAATTTAGGAAACAATGTTAAAACAAATTAAAAACTAATGCAAGACATTACAGCATCTCCAATACCAAAATCCATCAGAAACCTTGTGAGCTTTGCTTCCTCTGTCAGAACAAAGCTCCTCTGTGTTTTGGAGGCGTCTGACTGTCTTTCAGTTAAAATAGAGCCACAATTGATTCTCCACATTCTCCAAACTCTCTCATACCAGTTTAGCTCAGCTCATGTGAGGACAGCGTCATGTGAGGCTCAACAAGTTTAGGAAAGAAGAGAGCTCGGCGAGAGATTTAGAAGATAAAATGAATGAATAAATTGAATTAGTGCGGAGTCGTAGCTTTTATTAGAAATTTTGGGGGATAATTTATAGCTTACAGCAAATAGTTATTTTATTTAGAACTCCAGGGTTTCAGAGTGATGAAGTTGAGATTGTTGCAATAGCAGTTCATGATTAAAAAAAAGAAAATTCTATATTTTAGTTGAATCGGTGTTAAATGTGATGACCAGTGTTCAAATGAGCATTCTGTTATTCTAGGTGTCCCACAAGGGTCTATACTAGGCCCACTTTTGCTCACTATTTATATAAATGATGTGGGACAGAATGTGAATGATGCAGATTGTCATTTTTATGCTGATGAGAGGAACATCTATTCTTTTGCATCTTCACTCACTGAAGCCACTGTCAATTTGCAAAATGCATTTAATGATGTTTGCCACAGTTTTTCTGAATTGAAGCTCTTCTTACACCAATAAAACAAAGTTGGTGCTGTTTTCTCAAAGTAGAACTACACAGAATGTTCCTTCAGTTTTTACACCTGACGACTCAGTTATTGACGTTGTGAAAACTTTTAAAGGTGTCATAATTGATGATGGATTGCCTTTTAAACCACATATTGAATCTCTTGTCAAGAGTTGCATTTGAAATTAGGTTTTTATTTCAGAAATAAGCTGTTATTTTCTTTCAATTCAAGAAAGATGCTGCCACATCACTTCCTCCTTGTTGGTCTACTTTCTTCATACCTGAGTGTGTATCTTCTGCATAGGCCTGATGGACCTCATCTATTGTGTTTTCAGGGCGTCTACACACTGATTACTCCCAATGTCAGAACAGAAAAGGGAAAAATGTCTTTTTAGTATTGTGCTCTCACAGATTGAAATTCTTTACAGAGAGTTTTTAATCTCCAAACTCTGGTCTTAATGGACTCCTTTGCCTCTCTTCTGAAAGACCTGGAAAGCAATCATAAACCTGTAGCTGTTTTTAACTACTGTAGTGTTTTCTAATTTATTTTAGATCAGTGCTGTCTTTTGCAATGAAAAACATGTAAATTACAGTACTTAGTTTTTACTAAATGGATGGAAAAACACATTGAGTTTTCTCTAAAATAATTATTAGTATTTTGTTCCTGAGACATTTTAGAACTTAAGAGAAAATTGATTGAAATTGAAGAGATATTGATATCTCGTCCATTGTGTTACAGTTCATGATCAAGGCAAATCTAATAAATGATTATCAGCAGCACCAAGGGAAAACGAGAGTAGAGATTCTAACTGCTGTAAAATTCACACTATTCTCAGTTTTTTGTGTGTCCACTTTATTCGCATGAACACAAACAACCACAGGACTCTCCGCAGCGCTGTCATAATCAAATAAACAAATTATATTTTGAAATGCCACAGCTGGAGCCCCTAAACAGCTGCTTATGGTTCATGGGAATCATAACAAGAAACCCAAATATCCCAGAAGGCTTTGCACTTTCCTCCAAACATGGCCCTCGAGGTCAGAGCCCATATTTCCTGTGTCCGGTGCGTCTAAAACTAACCAGACTCCCATGGTGCTAAGATTATCTGGTTTACACGTTTACATAAGAGATGGTTTATTTCATTATAGACCAATTTTGAACTGGCTGTTTGCCCAGCGCATTTTTTCTCTTCAGTATGTGTTTGTGCGCTTAATCATTGTAGACTGAGAATGTTGGAGAGATTAATTTAAAGAGATCTCACTTTTCATATAAAAAACGTCAGAGTGAAAATGTGCGTTGCATTGTCAGCAGTTCACTTCAGTCATCTCATTTGCTCCACACAGTGCACAGTCTGGATGTTTTATTTCTCAGTCCAATCAGAATAACTTTATTTATCCTCTGTATCTTTCTCTTTTTAAACTCATTGGCCATGAAAATAAATAGTGCCTTCACAACATAGACAATTACAAAATAACAAAAAGTGTAGCATCTGTAGACTGATATTATACAGACCATGGTAGCGTCTTGGGGTTAAAAGTTTGGATTTTGAATGACTACTCTTAAAGGTGCACTGTATAACTTTCTGGAGGTGAAAAATCAGCTACACAATTCAGTAGAAATGGAAAGTTAAAACCATATTTTGGACATTCTAATTGAGATATGTCATAATGTGAAAACATACAGCTAAATTAATAGCTTTTCCCTGAAAACGGACAAGAAAAGCCCAAATAACAGTCCATTGGTGCTGTGGAAGCTCACGCAAAGTAAACACTTTTGTTGTTTATCATTTAGTGCAACAAAGAAATCTAACCCCTGCTGTACATTTATTGTGAATTCGATGCAGGTTGGGACTCGCGCGAGTCTTGCAAGACTTAGAAAGTGTTTAAAACCAATGTGCCCTTGTGCACAGACCTCGGAGCACTTTAAGCACACATCTGAGAGTCGCGCAAGTGTGCGGAAAGAATCCATAGAAAGTCTGTCTTTCTTGTCTTTCGCAGCGGTCGGATGTAACTTTTAAGTCACAACATGAGCATTCTCGTGGAAATTCACCTGAATTCACATGGCTTTGGGCAAATATGGACCGCAGTGTCCACTCGCACGTGTCCCAAACCTCACAGTCAGTGTACAGGAGGCGTAAATGACAAAAACATGCTTATCTCCAATTTACACAATGCACCTTTAAAAGAGTTATGTTTTGCCAATAGATGTTCCAGTCCACCTTCTGGATAGCCTCTATATCTCTTTCTCCAGAATTAGCCTGTCCTTGTCCTGCTCAATGAATCATTTCCCTCTGCTAATAGACTCTACAGACTTAAACTATATGGGCCTTATTTATCAAGCCAGGTGCTAAATTGCAACTGAAAATGTTCCAGATGTGTGATGTCCTGATGTCTTGAGCTCTATAACTTCGTCCAGGTTGGATTAGAACAACATCTGTTATGAAGCATGTGTACACGGCTGACTTTGGATCCTTGGGCAAGACACTCCACACTTCTGTCCAGCACAAAGGCTCAGAAGAATGGCTTTTGTTTGTGTTGACAAAGTAGAACAAAAGCAGCTGAAGCCCCATATATTTCATTGTGACATTAGGTCTGTGTGCTGCATGAGCGCTGAAGCCTTGACCCGTGTGTGTCGGGGTATGTGTTTATGTGTGTGTTGCTTCAGTGAGGTTGTAGAGAGTGTGTGCAGTTAAACACAAAGCTGACTCGTGCCAAAAGTTCATCCAGGACAAGCTCAGAGTCTTAGGAAAGCAAAATGTAAGGACAATCTTCATATTCTTATTTTTTTTTAGATTGTCTTGTGCATTTTAATCAACTTGAGCACTGCCACCAAAATCACAATGCACAATGAAAGGCAAAACTGTTATTTCAGGCAAAGCTTCACGTCATAGAGAAATTCCATTGTCCACATTTAAAATATCTTACATTCTTTGTCTTTGGTCACATGTTGGCTGCATATCTTTTGACAATCCAAACCATCAAAGCTTTAAATAGAGCAGAGTTGGAGCCACATCTGGTTAAACATTCCTCTGACTCTGTCTTTGGAGGAGAAAAATGTGAGCTGCGTTCGTTCTTCACCTCTGGATCTATTCACCGCCTCGTGTGTGTTTGTCTTCTGCAGCTACAACAGTGAGGTCACACACACTCGGACTGTAAAACAAATATTCACCAACACTCTACAGTTTGTCCTGGTAAACAGAGGCTAAAGGACAGAGATGACTGAAGAATGTGTCAATGTTGGACAGAGGTTTGCATTTTTGGGTAGGGTGGGAAGGGACACTGCAAACTCATTTGACCATCCTTGCTGGGGGAAAACAGTTTTTATGTTGCATATGTCACACAAAAAAGTTTCTGTTTCCTCTTGCTTCATGGACTTGCCCACCTAAATGTGCTTACAGTATGTGTCAGATTTTACATCCAAACTATTACTCCATAAATAGAGACAAGTTTGTTTACATGTGTTTATTTACCATACAGAATGTAGTAGTTCAACTCAAAATACAAAATCATAAAGACATCATTTTAAAATTCACTTTAAAAGAAAGACCTGTCTTACAGGTCTTTTTTTAGCTTAAAAAAACAAACAAACAAAAACCTATGGGTCTCTTATCAATTCAGACGCCAAGCTGTGAGTATAAAGATGTATTTACTTATTTTTGAAATGCATTTATTTATTCATTTATTTGTTAATTTATCTGAGAGGATGCTCCAAACTACTACTGGAACTTGCACTACTGTGTATCTCCCACAATATTGACATGCACCATCACAAGGTTTGCTTTTTTGTTAGCTGCCTGAAGGTTTTGCTCCTCTTTTTGGATTGTTGGTTTTTGTTTTAAGAAATGGCCAAAGGGTGGAACCAACTCTCAAACAGGTTGAGGCTGTCTGCAGGTCTGCACATTTTCTTCATCAGAAACAAAAAAGTAATAATAATATTATTAATCCTTGATTAGCTTTCTTATAAAGACAAATGGTTACTAGTGGAGGGTTACTAGTGGAGCATTTGTAAATATTTTAATGTCTGCTTTAGTTTATGATAAAGATGATGGATTCAAGGATTTTTTATGAGCTTGTATGATTGGGAAAAAATGTAATAGAATTGTGTGTTAATAATATTTAAACTTTTGGTGAGCACCTGCTCTGGGGCTGCGAATGAAAATGTGCTTTTTTATCTGTTTTTTGCAAAGGCATTTTCTCTTTTGTAAGATTGTTTTTGTACAATTGACAGCTTGTACAAATAAATAATAAACTCATTAGACTTTGCACAAGAGCAAACCCTAACTCTTAATAAATGCGCAAATGCTTGATAAATGAGACTATATGCAGTGCTCCTCTCCACCATTAAAGCATACATTTTGGAAACTATTTATCTGTTTATTTGTTTGTTTGTTCAGTAAATGCTGAAGGAAGTGCTGAGTCGTGATTTAACAGAACAGGATGTGTATTAAACGTGATTGTTGTGGGAGAGTTCTGGACTGAACACAGATCCACTGGAGGAGCAGAAGATAAAGCACAAACATAAATCCTTCAGGAGGAGACCAAGAGCTGATGGGGAGAGAGAGAGAGAGGGGGAGGAAGAGAGTGAGAGAGAGAGAGAGAGAGAGAGAGAGAGAGAGAGAGAGGGAGGAAGAGAGAGAGAGAGAGGAGGTCTGTGTGGGCGTGGGACCAGCGAGTGGGAAAGTGATCAGCGGCTTGAATGGACTCATTATACGGACAGGAAGCTGAGGTCAAAGGTCAAATGATGAACTGTCCTCTTCCTGTGGAGCTCAGAACTCAGCAAAAGAAGCACGAGTCTGTCAGACAGACTTTGCTAATATTCTATAAATGCATATTAACTATAAAACATGGCCTTTTTATGTAAAGCTCTATGTTCTCTCTGTGTCTGTGTAGGTTTCCTTTGGGTGCTCTGGTTTCCCCTAACAATAAAAACATGTACAATTGACTTCAGACTGCCTTGAAAAAGAGATTCATATCAGTGGGACTAGCTGGTTTATGTTCATATTATCACATGTTGACTTGTGGTAAATATGCATCATAGTTGTAAATATATCATAGTTTTAGAGCAGTTACTTTGCACTTTATGAATTGACCGACAAACAAATGAAAGTTGAAAAAACAGAATGTGTTGTCAAAAAACATCAAAATCCAAAAACAATTTACCCAGATACAGTTTCCTGGGAGTTTAAACAATCATTTAACATAAATGATCTGTTAATCTTGTATTATAATTATTAGTGTTAAGATATTATCATGTGTCAAGTTAAATATGTTGTGTCATTTTTGTGGATTTTGGCCTTCATTTTTGCAATGTGGTTGCTAGTTAACAGTCGTGGAGTTACCTCTATAAATGTTATCAAAATAGATAAAGCAAGCAAAATGTTTGATACACTCTTAAATAAGCTTTAGTTCACTATGTTTTACTGAAAAATGTAGTTTAAACTGCTTATAGGTCAGTAAATATATTAATCATCCTTCTTGACACTTGTTACACAACGATCATCAAAAAACTTTCTTCTGTTGAAATATAAAATACATTATAATAAACAGAAAATGTCCGAGAATAACTAATGACAGGAGACATGTTTGAGGACACACTGTCTGATGAACTGTCTTCTTGTGATGCTTCTTCTCATTCTCCAAACTCAACAGCTCCAGACAATCACAGTCTTTCTCCGCCGGGACTGTGTGTGAGAGCAGACATTGTGTGGTCCAAACTCCTCAGACCTCCTCCATCCTTCTGACATTTCACTTCCTGCCAATATCTGCGTTCTCTTGTCCATCAAGCTCAAAAAGACTTTATTAGTATTCAGAAAAATGTCAGAGGATTTCCAGTGGTTAGCCTCTGATGTTTAGTACAAATAAGTCAGTCATTGGTGAAAGTTTTAAGTTTATTCTGTACAAGCAAGTTTTTTTTGTTTTTTTTTCATTGTCAATGGCTGTATGTTCATCACAGACTCAATTTGTGAGACAGTTATGATATTATTACCATATTTTTCTTAATAGCTTAAAGATAATTGTTTAAAGACGATGGTCATACAGTTTTTTGTGGGCTGGTTTTATATTTGTGATCTGGTGAGAAGTACTTTTGGCCATTGCAGTGCACTTTGTTATAACTTATCTGTCTAATGGACTGATCTCAAATAGGTATAATGACTGTTAAAACAAGCCCTCATCCTAACCCTATAAATGCAGCTAAACAGGAAGTGCACTGCCAAGAAATGTGGGCAGGGCAGAATAAGGTGAATGGAGACTTTGGTTTAATTTGCAATCTTAGAATTTTGATGTTTGCGGGATGCAGTCTGCTTGTTTTTTTGTTTCTAAATGTTCACTGTGTAACATTTTAACCAAAGAAAAATAAAGGGGGAAAAAGAAGAAGAAGAAGAAGAAGAAAGACTTGAACATAAGCATAAATTGGATGTTTTTGTTTAACATTATAAAAACATCTGTGCCTTTACTCTAGCCAGGCTTGCATCTTCCCAAAATGGACTCTTTTATGTCCTAAAGCAGTGTTTCCCAACCAGGGGTACGTTGCAAGTACTTGGAATGGATTCAGACTTTAAAAAGAGTCAATGTTAACTTGAATTGAAAAAATTGTCAGCATTCAATTTTGATCATATAGCAGGATTTGGAAGGTCTTGGGGGCATAATCTTAATTAAAACAAAAGAATAGAGGGAATGGGAAAATGAAATAAAATCCACTTATTTGAATTGAACCCAAAGAATGCCCAGTATTTTAGTTTACTATTTCAATTGAATTATGCATTTGATTATCACTCTCAGAAAGTTATAATATGTGACAAATAAACTTTTAAATGTGTGTGTATCCTTTTACTTTTTATTTCCTTTTTTTTTTTTTTTTTGCAGAGCTGGGGTTGTTTGTTTTGGTTACTTGTTGCTTGTTGAAAAGCTGCAACCATGTGAGAACAAAAAATTCAAAACTCATTCAAGAGTAATTCTACATCACTGGGGACACACATCCATAAATTATTCTCAAAGAAATAGACCTTATGTAACTCCATTCATCATGAACGACAGAGTCAAATAAGTTTATTTTGTGTTCCTTGTAATGGTCGAAGTCCTGTTTCTTGATGTTTTCCAGATCAGACTCAGAGTAAATGTCCCCAGACTTTGCAGCAGCAGCACAAATTACACTCACAATCACTCTTCACTGTGTTGTGTTTATGTAGCACAGATTTATGGAGAAAATGCTTATGTTAGAAAGCTCGGAGCCAGAATAACTCATTAAGACGTCAGATCAGCAAAATGTAGCAGCACTAAAAGACAAACTCAATGGTTTTATGTGAGACTTATTCTTCTTCTGCAAATATTTGTGTGACGTTTGTGGTGCATAAGACTTTGCTGTGATTGTTTTAATCACCAAAAAATACTGATTCAGATTATAAAACAACAACAACAAGCTCTGTTCTCGATAAATTAGGCTCTAAGTGTCTGCTTTAGTGATTCAGCAACTTTCACTTTGAAAATCATCAGTACAACAATGCATTTTAAGAGTTTAGTTGGATTATTTCCATTATGCGCTGTGCAATCTGCTTGTTTGGTGTCTTATTGCTGTGAATTCTGTCCTGAGTTAAGGTCAGTGAGGCAGTGGTCCAGCAGGTTGTTTACACAGACTTTAGTGACATTTTGCTTCTGTTAATTCTGCTTCATTAGAGTGATCTGTTTGTGTCCTCAGAGTCAACACAAAGCAGATGTCCTGAGCTCACTCCTAATGCATTTACACACCTGCTGAATCAAACATTAAACCGAAATTGAATTCTGTTCCCGAACTTGCCCATTTCTAAAAAAAAAAAAACAGTTCTCTGGGTAGACAGGGCATATACAACTGTTTCAAAGTCTTCTTGCTACTGTCCAAAGCAATCTGTCCCAAATAAAGTTTGTTACTGACAATTAACTAGCTGCTTATTTGCATTAACATAGCGAGATATAATAATGATTATTGCGCCTTAAGCTTATATTTTTCTTACCTGACCAGCCAGCCCTTTGTACATCTAGTTAAATGCAGAACGTTCTGGAACCAGAGACAGAGCCAATCACTCCATGTCCAAAATTATCGATCTAATCTCAGTTAAGCCAAAAGCCAAATTGTAAAATCACCACAAGTTTTGGCTGAAGGCATATGGCAACATTTTCTTTGGGTATAACTGGTAAGTTTAGGCTTCAAGTTACTAAAGGCTTCAAGTTACTAAAATGGGTAAGTTTGGGACTGGGGCTTATGGCAGGTTAAGATTTATCAAACCCAAAGAAAATGTCGCATGTGGCTTCAGCCAAACGTGCTCATTATACGTTTTTGACATTGTGTTGTATATCTATGTTTTCTTTGGAGTCTGGGCAATTTTTTCTCAGTTTCAAAACATTTAAGATGGTGGATGTAGCTGATAGATTACTTTCTTCAACTCTTGCTTTGGCTTTAGGTTAGAAACAGTTCTAAAATTGGACAAAACATTGTTATTCAAGTGTGATTTCACGAGAGAGTTCATAGCGTGTTTAAGTTAGTCAGGGACACATCCTGAACTAAAACGAATAAAAACCAGAAGAGAGAGGCTCTTTTAATTATTCAGTAACTGAACACTGCTGCTGAAACTGGTCAACTGTCACACAGACACCAAGTTATCAACAAAAAACTCCTCACACGCTGAAACAGATGCTTTAGTTGTAGTCAAAGTGTGGAAATTTACAACAGAATTAATGATCTTAAACAACACCTGGGGAAATGTCCTTTGGTACAAACAGTATCGGACAAATATTTGCATTTTGCCTCTTAACTTGTTGATGTTGAGCAAGACTGTCCCGCCAAATACCAGGAGACACATTTGTCCTTATTCCACCACATCATTTGTTTACAATTTGAATTTGTTTAGCTTACGTGTTAGCATTAGCTCTTAGCTCATTTTACATAGTGTAACGTGCAATTAAAAGAACACTGCAATAATAAGACAAAAAAAACTTGAACAAAAACATTTTTAGCTAAAAAAAATTATCTTTTTACTCAAAATGGGTTTGCATTTTGTGTTTTTCAAGTGTTTTGTGAGTTCTTTCTGCTTGTTTCCATGGTAATGTTAAATATTCCACACATCTACACTAGGGTGACCAGACGTCCCTAATTACCTGAAAAAAGTCCCTATTTTCAGTCCTGCATCCCATGTCCCAGCATCTGAAAATCCACTTACTGTATTTGTCCCAGTTTTACTCAAGACATGTCCCAGTCGTCCTGGTTTTTGATCACAACAGTAAAGTGTCATACTGATTACAACAACTGTGCTTGAAAATGAGCAAAACACACAAAAAAATGACTTAAGTTTCAGAGAATAGTGTGAATGAGCCTTGAATTGACTAAGTGCATAAGAATATATTTATTTACTTACTATGATCATCCTAATCTACACTTGCCTCCTTTTTCTCCTTCACAAAGTAACACAGTCTCAAAAATTAAATAAAATTTGCTGGTTTAGGGCACAGATGACACTAAATTACATAATTAGTTGTCCTGTGGTTGTTACAGACATAACACATCCTTTTAATAACAGCGATTAGTGAGAATGAGACTGCGTTAGACCAAAGTAAACAACACTTGAACATGACAGTTATAACCTGTATTTCCTGATTGTTTTGACTTTTTCTGAGTCAACAGCTCGCGTCGCACCGGTCCATCTGCTCCGGCCGTTACTCTGTGTCCGAGTTTCCTGTAAAAGGACAGTCACACGTTTGGGCTGAGGCAGTAAACTGGAGTCATCTGATGTTGGATTGAGAAACTGTGTATGTCTTTGTTGGCTAAATGCAATCACAGAGGCTAATGCTGAGGTTTATTGGCTAATGTGATGTTACTATGTATAAAGCCAGGTGTTTCCAAATGTTTTAATAAACAGCGGATCAAGGCTGATGGGAAATTATAGCATATAGTTTCTTCAAGATGTCTAAAGTTTTTCTCACAATAATACCTATAAATACAAATGAAATAGTTAAAAACATGTTCTCCATTCAAGAAACCTATTGTGTTTTTCATGTGTAGTGATCAACTATGACTTATAGCAATAATTTACTTTCCAACAATATTGAATGTTTAGTTTAAATCTGAATCCTTTGAGTATTCAGACATAAACAAGTGGGCGAGGATAGGTGATAGGGCAAAACAAGGATTTTCTGAGCACTCAAGCATCAGCTGCAGGACAATACAAGAACAATCAAACATGTAAGAATCACTCCAAATACAAGAGAAGAGAGAACACTGTTTTAACAAAGTTACAAATTCAGAAAGGGCCCTTTACATAACTTTAACTCTTTTAAGTGAACAAAGTGTTCTGTTTTTCAGCTAACTGTTAGGAATAGAAACTGAATAAACCTTCATTAAATAATTGTAAATCTTCTTGAAACAAGGGCAGTTTGTTTGGAAGTTGAAAATACTAAGAAGTGAGCTAACATGAGACCATCACAACGTCACAACTAAAGCAGAACAAAACCACAACCAACTTCTGAATTTGAATCAGTGTTGTTCAACAAAACTTTGCATGAAACTTTTTCATTTATGTTTCTATCTGCTTTGCATCTGCCTTTCACATGACATCATTCTTTGATGAAGCAACTCAAGAGCTGTAATATACAGCATTTGTTTTTTTTCAGTTGTGCCAAAAGGGAGAATCCAGCATCTATAGAGGATTGGGTCGAGTCACCTCGCCTACTGCGATGCGTCATCAGAAAGAATCATCTCCATTTGTTTACATTGGAAATTTCGAATTAAACACCGAAACGGACGACACTAGCTGCTTTCATCAGTATGAACCTGAAACTGTCCTGAAGTTAACAGGTTTTCGCGTTTTCTACTTACTTTTTTAGTATAGATATTTATCATAATTTAGCTTAGCCATAGCTTTTGTTTCCAATGATAATCTTGTAGTTCTGACAACGACTTTTTGATTGTTTCCTTTTGTGTCTATGTGCGGGCTTTTCTGCAGGATGGGTCGCGCATCGGTGTTGATAACAAAAATCGTCTATAGTAAATGTTAAAAACTCCTAAATTTGAGTTTTCCATAGGGCTTCTGATAGGCAAAACATTTTTTGTATAAAATATCAAATACAATTTTGTATTGCTCAAAATCACAACAACATTCAACAACAAGACCGTTAACTTAGCAAACATCATCGGTAGAAAATAAAACTATAAACATTCATTGGTCAAAGTCAAATTGTAATACATAAAACAAGAAACAGTGACCGGTAAAGCATGTTGAAACAGAGTATTAGTAAACAAGCAAATGAATAACTGTCTCGGACAGAAATATGAACCAATCTGCACTGAAAGTTACTTCCATAGATTTATGAAATGGGACATCGTAACTTCAAACCTCTCACCTCTCATTCTAAGGGGAGCACAATCGAAGAAGAAATGTGCAGACGCAGGAAGAACATGCAAACTCCAAAGCTCTTGTCTTATATTATCTTATAGTAAAGCATAGGCCAGTGTTTCTCAAACGTGGTACGTGTACCTCTGGTGGTACTTGAAGCCATCTGCACTTTGAATATTTTTTTATTTAAAGACAAATCTATCTCATTTTGGGGCAAAATCATTGTTTTAGACACAATTTAGTCTAATTTTAAACCCATTTGAGCTTTAATTTAGGTTTACAGTCTTAGTTTTGATCTGGGGTACTTGGAGAGTTAGATTTTAATTAGGTGGTACTCTGTGTGAAATGTATTAGAACCACTTGTATAGGCAGTACTCAATATTACTTCCTTGTGTTTTCTTCACGGTTGAGTTCAGAACACCTTGCCCTTTTCCCTTCGATTGTAAACTTTCTCGTGTGTTCCTAAAATAGCCGCGTAGCCCCGCCCCTGAGCCGTAGGACACTGGGGTAACTGAACCGTAGTGATGAGTCAGGAAACGGGACAGGCAGAGTGTGACCCGGGGCGCAGCCAGGTGGGAATCGAAAGTTGACTCGGGACCGGTCCGACCAGTAACGAGGAATCACAACGTCATGTGGGAAAAATCACTCTGGATCCTCTTCAAAGCCACAGTCTCCCACAGGATCCGGTGCAGTGACAAGTGACAGATGAATATGTGAATGTCTGAGAGAAAAGCTGCAGGTGGAGGCATGTAAACTTTATGTACTGATGAAATTACAGTTGGAGGTTCAAATGGTTTAAATACAAACACGTATGTAAAAGATTGGAGACCATGACCACTTTAAGCTCTATAAAAAAGTCTCAAATGTCACAAAATTATTTTTGTTTTTTAAATGTTTTTTATGTGCAATATTAACATTTTCCAGCTTGTTTCATTTCAGTGGTAATGTGCTTCTGTTTGTATCTATTAACAATAACAATTAAGGAAATTACACTTACAGTAAATGCAGCAACAAGACTACATTCAGCAGAGAAGCAAGAAAATTACACAAATGTCTGAACCCACTGCCAAGAACAAACCACGCCCCAAAAACCCCAAAGCCAGCTGGGTGAGAATTTAAATGACACTTATTGTGTAAAATTCACTTTCACAGTGTTTTCATAGTGATCAAAAAACAGGACAACTGGGACATGAGCTTACTCAAACTTGTATTTGGATTCATTCATGCAGGTTAGAGTAATCTTGCATTGTCATACAAGAGCTCAGAAAATCTCTGTTGTCACCTACCACCTATGCCTGCCCACTTGTCTGTATTTACTTGCAATTACTATAAAAACAAGAATATAAGACATACAAGTAATTAAACGTTTGCAAATTAGAATTTCCTATGAAAAGGCGGGGCTTATCCATTGTGCAGTTTTGAACAGGAAGTTACTGGACCTGTTTCTATTTTTAAGCCTTTTTATAGATCAATTTTGTGTTTTACAGTGAATCAAATGCAAACCATTAATCATCAAATCTACTGTTATGGCATTATACATGATTAAAAGACATTAGGTCTCCTTTAATATTGGTCACCATAGGCATCGAGCATATTTTTGTTAAGATGCATGTACCTTGGCACATTTACAAATGTATGACATTAATTCAGTTCAAGTTGTTATTAGATCTCCAAATTGGCTTTCTTCCAGTTCTTTATGAAGTTGCATGTTCATTAGAAATAAGGAATGTTACTAAGAAAACTTTTGTCTAAATATTGTTTGATGAATTGTTGGTAATATTTGTGCATATATAAATCTAAGACTCTTTCACAATTGTGTCTACATTTTGAGCCCTGCACTTTTGAGATATTGGTTTGTGCATGGCTTCTCTTTAAAAACATATTGTATTGGGCCAGTGCTTTTCTTGTTTGGCTTTTGCCCAGGGAATATACAAATATATACAAAAAGTGAAAAAATGATGACACTGGCAAGTGACTGAAAAAATGCATTTCACTTCAGATCACTGACCTATATAAATGATGGACAAACAATGGCCGCTCCTCCCCATTCAATAAAATAGCCCCCACTTACTCCAGACCAAAGATCTACTACGGATCAGCACAGTGATCTGTAATTATATGAAAGTGTTTTTTATTTGTCAAAAATGTTATAATTGGTTTACCGAAATGAAAAGTGCCACAACTCAAATACTACCACAGCGAGTTCAATGTTCAATGGATTTGTCTCCCAAAAAATGTCACATGAGAAGAAAATGACATAACCTCCATCTTCAAAGTCAGTGACCAAAGCTCTAAAATCTAAATGACTGTTGTAAATGTTGTTGTCTGTGACTTTGTTGTCTGTTCAGTGTGATGTAGTGACGTAGGCTGCACAGTGGGTTTTTTGTGATGCTTTACAAGTGTGGAGGCCCCTGTGACCTGCTCGTTTGGCCCTGAGGCTCCGGGGCCCTTGGTGCAAAGACAGTGAGCAGTGTGAGGCTAATCACCCTCACTGTAGGCTCTGTGACTCCTGCTGAGAGAGAGACAGAGAGAGAGGGAGAGAGAGAAAGAGAGAGAGAGAGATGGGTTATCAAGGACATGTCCAGAGAGAAAGAAAGAGAGAGAGAAGAGAAAGCGAGAGAGAAGAGGAAGAGCGAAGGTTTCAAGGACATGTGTAGAGAGAGAGAAGAAGAGAGAGAGAGAAGAGAGAGAAAGAGGAGAAGAGAGAGAGAGAGAGAGAGAGAGAGAGAGAGAGAGAGAAAGAGAGAGAAGAGGAATAGAGAGAGGTTATCAAGGACATGTCTAGAGAGAGAGGAGAGAGAGAGAGAGAGAGAGAGAGAGAGAAAAGAGGAAGAAGAAGAAAGAGAGAGAGGTTATTGAGGACACGTCCAGGGTTTTCGTACAGTAGTTGTGACAGTAGTGGCGTGATGATGCAACATGTTTGTTTCATACAAGGTTTTCCAAGGTCCTTCCACATTGTGAGTACTACACGAGAAGGATATGTATGCACCTTTTCCAATGAAATTGTGGTTAGTTATTGTATGTCATTATTGCCTACACTGCACTTTGTCACAACTCTGAATTGAGTCTGGTGTTTTCTATTCGTTTGTTCCCATAAACTTTTCAATCAATTCAAATGATAAAAGATAGTAAGTGCACAATTTCCAGGACTACTTTTAGTCCACATTTTGTTTGTTTTTAAAAAATTGTAAGAGGCTGTTTCTTTATGGGATCACCCCAAATTTGTAGTTGTAAGGTAATGTTTATTAAGGACAATGTACAATAACATTACGCAATGGCAGAGATTCTTAGATTCTAGCTTTATAGAGAGAGGGGAGCACAGTGGACATGTTTTTAGTTGTAGAAGAAAACCAGAACACCCAGAGGAAACCTATGCAGACACGGGAAGAACATGCAAACTCCACAGGAGTGTCAAACTCAGGACCTTCTTGCTATATGAGGTCAAAGCCCTACCCACCGCGTCACCGTGTTGCCAGTGGTTTGCAATTTAAACCACTCGTTTAATGGCCCATTTACATTGAGTTGTTAGCAAAAACAATGACAGGATATAAATCAAGCCAAAGCAAAGATTGCTGCTCCCGTCGATGTACATGTTTCTGCTGCTATTGATTCAGTTTTAGCAGAAATACCTTTTGAAGAAGAACTCAAGTCAAAGTTCAATACATTTTTATCAGTGTATTAACTGACCTAACAGCAGCACGTAGAGATTGAACAGAAGAGGTCCCAAGATTGACCCCTGGGGTACACCACAGGTCAAGGCCATGTGTTCTGAAACACAATTTCCACAAAATACTTCATGTTTTCTTGATAGGACATGAACCAATTCAGGGCAGAGCCAGAGATGTCCACCCAGTCTCAGTAAAAAAATGTCATGATTGACACTGTCAAAAGAGGATGATTTGGATGAAGTTGCACTGCATTTTTAACTTACAAATCGGCTTCATTTCTATAAATTGTGACGGCCCCAGGGCCTATAAGTGGGCCTAGAACGCTGCTTGCGGGTGGGGACAAACTTGCTCCTCCGGTGGCTCCTCTCTCCCTCTCTTCTTTGCCCAGGTGCCAGTCTGCGCCGCTGATGTGCCCGTCCAGCCTGTGGCGCCCGAGGCTCCGCCCCTATAAATCAGGGACCCGGTGCGCTGTCCGATGCTGCCTGCCTGCCTCGTGTCTCCTGCTCGGCGTCTCCTCATTATTATTGTTTTATATATAATTGTTCAATAAATTGGCGTCAAACCGCCTATCGTCTCCTCCTCGTCATTCTGTTGTCGGGGTCTTGAGCCAAACCCTGACAAAATGCAGATAAACACAGAGCGATATGTGCATTTGTGAAAGAAGAGCTGCTTGGAAAAGAGTGGATAGCTTACACTCCTGAGCGAAATTTAGATCAGAATCCATTCCCATTTGTCTGAAGTCGTCACTTGTATTTAACCTCAGCCTTACCTGAGCACACAGAGCAGATCCAGCAGTGTTGACACAGGTCCACTGCTGCTGTTCATCAGTCACTGCAAAACACTCTGCTTATTTAGCTCCCATCAAATGCACAATTAGCACCTGCATTCCTCTGAGCGCTGCAAAACTGCAATGTTTGAAGTCTGCACCAATGTACCAGTTTATTTTACTTTTGTTCAGGAGAAAACTGTTGAGTCTACAGATTTCTGATGACTTAAGGGTTTGTCGAACTAAGCAAATCAGTACTGCCTCCGAAAGAAACAAGTGCATAGTTTATTTCTGAACCATATTGACAATAAGTTTCAGTTAATGAACATTTTGATAACAGCAAACATTATCATTAACCATAATAACTACAAAAAAAAAAAAAAAAAAACAGTTAGAATCGGAAAAGCTAATCCATTCCAAATCTTAAACAAATATATGAAATCTCCCATGTTCCTTTTATTCTGAAACGTGAAAGAAATCAAGATTAACCCAGTTCAACTGAAGGGATTAAAAGAGCTTAGCTTCCTTGGGACTCAAAACACACAGTTTTTTAGTACTTTAGTGGCAATGCAGTCACCTTTACACAGGATTGATATGAATGTGTATAAATATAGAGTTGGGGACTGTTCCTGCCCAAAGACCCAAATCACTGGAATAGTGAGTCAATGTTACACCTTATCACTGAAGCAAGCAGTTTGCAAATCTCGTCCACTGACAATGTCAATAAAACATTTTCTGATTTTAAGCAACACCAAATCAAAAGAATAATTAAAGACAAGACTGAGCATTAACTTCCAAAACTAAATTACAATCTAAATCATGTGTTCAAAGGTCTAGCAAAACTGTAGAACTCTCATTCAGGTTGCCACACCACACTTTGAAACCATTCTTCCACTTTGCAGCATCAGTGTCAAACTCCATGACAACGATCTAAACTCGCTGATGCTTTGCTCGGCTCCAGCTGCGTCGATGACACTTCTGTGAAAACCAGTCGAACTCCCAAAGGTGTTAATTGAAATGTTGTGCCAAATAATCAGTGTTGTAGCTTGGGATTTGTCAGCTGTTTTTACGGTGCAAATTACACTGGGATTGTTTTGTTCCGGATCATATTTCCAAAGCGAGTTCCTGCTCCGACCAAAAGCCTGACCCGCTGGAGTCTGAAGCTGCAGATGTGCTGTTTTAATGTCATTACAGAGCTGTGTGCGGTGAGTCTGTGCACAGCTGAACACTGGCTCTTTGTCCTCACAGACCACATGTGCTCCGCTAATCAGCCTGATCTCATTAGCCTATTGACTTACCACCTCTGCATCCACAGTGTTACATGTGAGAAGAGCTCAGCACATACCAGGATTCAGAATCTGTTTGCATGTAAAGAAGAAGCTGATGTCATGTCTGTTTCAGAGATGCCACAATCTAAATCTTGAGTATGAGAAAAACGTTTACTGAACTTATGAGAGACAATAATGCACATTTTTGTAATCTTTTGGGCATGCAGTACAGCAGACAGACCAGTTTTAGACCTAGTTTTGACATGGAATAGTATTGTTATAGACCTGTTTGAAGGTGAGGTGGGTGACTTTTTTAGTTATAAAATATTAAACGTTGTCTTTTCTACCAAAAGAATATTGCATAAGCAGGAGATTGTGACAAAATCAGGTCACTGTGTTCTGTCTAAATCAAAATAAAAGGTATTATTTTTCTCTTTAAAAGCCAAATACAGTGCTCTGATTGGCTGTGCTTGAGTGGTAATTTCCAGTCAAATTTTTCCATCTGTTTTCAAAGTTTAATTGCAGACAAAAAGCAATGTATGTGGACATTACCTTGTGCTGAAGGGTCTGGAACTAGATGGACCTTGCTTCAAGTTTTGTGGTGTGAAAATCAACAACCCCACCTTTAAGATCTGGTGGTAATTCTAAGAGTATGAGTTTTGGTACGTGCAATTGACTGGTGGATTAACCACTCGTGTATGCATAGAGAAGCACATAAACGTTTTGCCTAGCACTGTCTGTCTGCTCTGATTGCTTACAAGCTGTAAGGAACATAGACAAATAGTCACTCTTAACCCCCTGACATGACGTGTTACTTGGGGCACGCCTCCCTGAAGCTGAAAAGGCCTCTCAGACTTTAGTCTAACAAAGCGCTGCATAAAGATATACTGAACTGTGACCAGAAGGAAGTCCTCAAACCTCAGAGCCTCCTACGAGAACCACATTCACCTCAAATAACAGCTTCAGACCTCCACAGTGATGTCAGTGGAGCAGTGACAGTTAAATTATGTGTGGCCCAAACGTGGACCTATATTTGTCCTCTTTGGGGTGTTAGCTTCACTGCTAACCCAAAAACCATTATCCACTTATAGGACACGGTCACTCCAGTTCTTTCCTCTGACGTGTGCAAATGTCTGGTGATGCAGTGCAAAAATAGAGGTCAATGCAATCATAAACAAAACGTCCGCTGCAGTCCCCATGCTCTTTCAAAAAATGAAAATTATGCATAATCTAGATAATGTCAGCTGGTACAAACTTACTGATCATATTTAGGAGACATTCTAGCTTTGTTAGACGTTAATGTCGAGTTAAAATATATTTAATTTTAGACCTAGCTTTTCCAGTTTGTATGTTAACTTAGATAATTTGGCCTTAAAGGGAGACCTGTGATTTTCTATATATTTAGGAAGAAACTATAGCATAAGTAAATCAATAAATCACCTTTTGTTCATTATAAAAGACAAAAATTATTGGAAACAGAAATAGGTCCTGACTTTCTGCTCAAAACTGCAGAACGAATAAGTCTGTCCTCTTATTCCAAAATAAAATCTTATTGGCCACAAATAGGACATAAAAATGAATATTTTCTGATGTTCAAAATTGTCTACATGACAATTTTGAACCTTACATGTTTTAATCGGAATCCTAATTTTTGAGTAATCACAGGAAAATACAGATATAGTGGTCGGGGATAGGTGGTAGGTGAAGACAGGGATTTTTGAACCACTGGAGCATCAGCTGGAGAACAAAACAAGATTACTCAAACCTGCAGGAATTTATTCAAATGCAACTTTGGGTCAAAGTAATAAAGTAAGAACACAAGGTAAAAAACCCACAAAAGTAGATTTTAGAAGTAGTAGAGTTTCTGCAGTATGTAATCTTGTTCTATTTCTGGCTAATTGGTCGATACCCGATATTGACTGATACCAATGTTAGGGCTGAAAATAACTTAAAACTCTGCTAACTTGCAAAATGAGTCATGTTGTGCTACTTGTTGTGCAAATAACAGTTTTATGTGAATATACTTCAAACAGAATTCAGATAAACGTCAGACAGACAGTAAGTGCACTTATTATGATCATTTAATATTGATATTGATTGATATTGGCTGAACCAATATAATGGGATCGTTACCGTAGATTTACAGATAAGCACAATTCCCATCATTAATAATTGGTCTGTAAAACTGCCATTTAACCTAACGACTAAAAGAATTTAAGTTCTTTCTCATCAAGTGTACTTCTGGTAGAAATCTATTGAATGACTTCAACCATTCAGTGAGAAAGCGACAGAATTTGTACCAATGATCAGAGATAGCGAAAGAACGTTTAATGCAGTGTCAATAGGCTCATAAATCAGGCTGAGGTTCCCCGATCGATATACGTCCAGAGGAAGAACAGACAGATTTATGGATCTATTGAAAAGGTCAGAAGAAGCTGCAGAAGAGACTGTCAGATGGAGACAGGTGGTTTTTCGACTTCATAAAACAGAACAATGTTATGTTAATCTACTAATGCACTGCACTGGACAACAGACTGGAAGAATGCACCTTTTGAGAAGAGAGATTCCACTGAAAGGACCACACAGATGTCCTCACAAGTCCTGGCCTTTGTCTCTTTTCTTTGGCTGTAATTGTCACTAATTAAATCAATACCTATTCAAAGTGGAGTGGACAGCTCTGCCTCAACAACACAACTTCTCAGAGCTGAGGATCAAATGTTGGGCCACTTCCCTGTGGAATAGTAAACATGCAAGAATATGTTGATATATGTGTATGTGTCATAGCACAGCAATTGTTTTATAGAATGTCATTTTCAAGACAATGTTTTAGCTGTTTCTGCAGCATTTTTCCTATGTCATCTTGTTCTATCGTTGACTATAGATCATTGCATTTTAAAGTCTATTTAAGAAGATCAAACTTTATCCTAGTTACATGAGTTTTGATCCAAGTCTCCTTCTTAAGATCACATTTATCTATTTCTATTGTTTTTAGATTATTTTTGTTGTTGTTGGATATTACTATTGTTTAGGACTTGTTCTGTATCCTTTTCATAAGTTATTTTGTTTATAAAATATGCTATATGAAATCAGTTGTTATGTAAGCATTAATTCACATTTTTGTATTCACTTTTGTTGACTTTTTTTAACCAGAAAAGTTCCACTGAGATTGCAATTTCTTTTCAGTTTAGTTCTGAAGCCTCTTGTATATGTTTATAGTGGAAGTAGAAACTTGAGCACCCAGAGGAAACCCACACAGACACGGGGAAATCATGCAAAAAAATTGTCCTAACTGCCTGGGGTGTCAGAGCCCAAACCAAAACTAAATATTATGTTTTTGAATTGAATATTATGAGTTCATTTCTGCCACAATCTGCATTAGCCAACCTTTCCCCCAATCGTACATTCAACCAATTAATCTGATCCTAAGCCTAATATTGTAAGATTTCAATAAACTTGCTACCCACAATATGTTAATAGTCTATAGTGAGATGAAAAAGTATTTTCACCCCTTAGAAATACTGGGATTCTGCATGATTTTGTCATAAAAACAAGTCACAACAAAGCACTCTCTGCTTAATATAATGCAGCAAAAAGATACATTTTTTTCATGTTTTCATAGATTTTTGCAAATTTGCAATGCTTACATATAGTTAGTAGGTGAATGTTTAGATGTCTTGAGAAATTTCAAATTGGAAAACCATTTAAATTGGGCAAAAATCCATTTCTTTTTGTAGTTTATTGCTTTATATGACCAATTTCCAGTCAAACCCCAATGCTAAACTTAAAAAACAGATTAAAACCAAGTTATATGTAAAATTACATAATACCAATTCTAGTGCCAATACTTTTTTTCACACACTAAATATATGTGTGATAAAAATGAAATGATAGAAAACTCAAATCGGGAAGAAAGTTATACGTTTTGGCAGAAATAAATCAATCAATAAATAAATACATTCATGAGAATTCAGTGTATTTACTTATGATGTTTATGAGACTTTGTACTAATTCCATAGTTTATTTCCATGTAATATAACCTCACATGTGTACGTTTGGACTCACAGACGACTGATGTGGCCCAAACATCTGCTTTGGTGTGATGCTCTTTGGTCTTTCATGATAAATCCGACCACTGAAGAAGCAGCGGGAGTCCGGTCACAGAACTACAGGAAGTGTGGCTCCTCTTGACCTCTGACCTCCGAGGTGACATGCTCTTTGTAGTGAGGCTCTGTCTGTCACCTTGGGGCCAGCACACTTCATTTACCTGACACAGCATCAAACAGACTGGATTTTAACAGTTTCGGTTTAAGAGCAAAATGTCTAACAAGGACGACGTAAATACTACTGGCAAAATGAAGATGAATTTTAATGTCCATTTACAAGATAAGACAGAAGCTACAGAATACTAAACTAGAGTGTCAGGAGTTAAATGTTTGTAAAAGGTACCAGTGAATTTACAGTTTGATTGAGAACTGTGTATCAGTTCAAACAACAAAATGAGTCGTCTTTAGCATGTGTTGTCACTAGACAACTTTATTTTATTTTACAATCAGGATCAAACTTGAGCACCTTTTTATTTTAGTCTAAAAAATGTAGGTAATACATGCTCCATAAAATCAAAGGTGCAATTAAACTCCATTATTTAGAAGAAACAACTGTAGATCTTCGTGTCCTACATAAAATGTTTGTGTTTACAGTGAATTTTAGATGCTAAAATCTGCTAGCTCAGTCAGTCTTTACAAACATTGCCTACCTCTTGTCATTTATTCGTTTATTCTTCAATCGTATAATTTAGTCACACATTCTAAGATCTAGGACACATGAGCACACTTTGTGCAGGGGGCCAGATGTGGCCCTTGGACTGTTTTAATCAGGTCCCTGGTTCTTTATATGCTTTTTTATTTGATTGACTGTTGTGTTTTTGTCTGCTGCTGGACAAATATTTCTCATCATAAATTGTCAAAGTTGTACATTAAAAAGCTTATGTTCTTGCAAAAATAATCATTTGCTAAACCAATGACTGCGGTCCGGTCTTCCATCATTTGTTTGGATTCTAACATGGCACTCTGGGAACATTTTTTGCCCTGGTGTAGGGGGACTTTAATTCATAATCCCGGTGTATCCGAATCACAAACATTTCATTGCCATTGTCAGTGAACAAACTTCACAAGAACATGGTTTTGGTGCTAATGTGCAACAGTGAGTAGTACACAATTATTTACAAATACATTGTTAGAAAATTATGTCGTGTGATTTCTGGATTTTACTTTTAGATTATGTTCCTCACAGTGGAAATGCACCAATGACCCCTCCATCATTTCTAAGTGCCAGAATTTGCAAAATCACAGAGTGCACTGCAAAAAGTGAATTTCAAGACAAGTTAAAATTGCTCGATTCTTGAAATTTAGCCCTCATTTCAAGCATTTTGACTAATTTAAGCTCTGTTTATTGTAGACACCAAGATTTTTTCTTGTTGCAAACAGTTTTGAACTGATTACAGACATTACTTCTTTTTTCGGCCAAAATATTTGCCACTGGGTTGATGTTCTTATCCTATTGGCAAATTGTTGTTCTTATTTTAAGCCAACTTCTCTTATAACCAGTTAGAGACGCTTTGAAACAAGAGAAATGTTCTACACTACAAAAATTGACTCAAAGCCAGATTAAAATTCTGATTCCAAGTCACTTTGAGCTCGTCTAGATATATAGTTTTTGCAGTGTGATCAAATACTTATTGGCCTCTCTGTAGTACAAAGACAAATCTTTAGGTTTTAAGATTATGTTTTGTTTGGATCTTCCAAACTAGGTCTTTCTTAATCATTTTAATTGAAACTAGATTTATCAAAAGTGTACCGATTGAAGCAACGAGCATGTGATGTATCCCCTAAAAGTGGGTAAAAAAGTTTGTAACTATATCTTCACATAAACAAACAGGTCTTCCTTCACAAAAGTTGCAGTGAACCTTTACAAAGAAAGAAAAGAATGTTTTCCTTGCTCCTGTATTGTGGATTTGTGTTTGTTGACCCTCTCTTCTCTCCTTTGTCTCTGTCTTCTCCCGTCTCAAACCTCTTGTTAGCAGCCTTCAGACAAGTGCTTTACAGCGGCGTTCTCTCCTCCTCACACAGTTGCACACTTCGCTCCATTAAACAGAACAGATGCCCGCGGCGCTGCTCGGATCAATACAGGGTCATTTGTGACAGACTGACCATTAGCTGCACTTTTACAACACCTTTGCAGCCACAGGGAGGAGTCCGAGAGTGACCACAAAACAAGCCTCATGACGGTAAATTAGCCGGACATGACTGAAGACTAAAGAGCGTGTAAATGTGGGGCAGAGAGGGTGTAAGTGACAACCCCGTGACTTTAAATGAGGCCAAAAGGTTCACACTTATTATCAATTTCTTGAAGATGGCCTCCGAATCGCAGGAATGTTCGGAGTTACAACACTTCTGCCACATCAACATAAACTTAATTGAACATTTGGCTTGCAGTGCTGGTTGGCAGAAGTGGGAAGACTTATCCAATTCTTTCCTTAACTAAAGTAGCATGACTTTAAAATTTTATTAGAGTAGAAGTAGAGGTCCAAATAAGAATGAGTGAAATGGTATTTGAAGAATCTACAATTTAACTCAGTAGCAGTTTGAAAAAATGTTAATGTATGCCAGCTGACAAAAGAAAATACAGTATATAGTAAAGATTCAGGTATTTCAAACATGTGCACAATAGATCCTGAAAGGCAAATGTTTGAAAAGTTAAAACATTGCTGTACAGCTTTGGCAGCCCAGTCTCCAAAAAAAAAAAAACCCCGTAGATATACAACCGAATGTCAAAAACATACTTTTTTACATAAATATGGCAAGAAAAGCCAAAACGTAAAATAACCACGAATTGTGGTCGAAGCCACGTGGCGACATTTTCTTTGGATTTAACAAGTAAAGAGTGACCGACCCCAACCCTCAGTCCTAAACTTGCAAATTTTAGTAACTTTAAGTCTAAACTTACCAGTTAAATCTAAAAAAAAAAAAATTCACCATGTGGCTTCAACCAAAATTTGTGGTTGTTTTACGTTTTGGCTTTTCGTAACATATTGACGTAAACAAAAAAGGTGTGAAAACATGCTTATCGTACGTTTTAGACATTTTGTTGTATACAGTGGTCCCTGTTCACTTTTCGCGGCTTTGCTGTTTCGCGGATTTTTTTTGTGCAATTTAGCTTCTTTTTTTTTTACAGTGCACGGTCCTCTGTAGCGTACTTTTCTCTCAAAAGCACTGTTTAAGGACCGTATCACATCGCAGCATTCATAGGCAACAGCACAGAAGCTCTTTTAGAAAACTTTAGACAGTTTGGATCATGCAGGGGAAGCTGACCTGACGCGCGGACGTTTCTCCAGGCGAGGATTTGACTCTTTGAGCTCGATGTTACGATGATAAGTTTGTTCACGTTGGAACGTCATTTGCAGTGGCGGAGCCAGACTTTTAAGCAAGGGGTGGCCAGGGGGTGGCAAGGATTTTTCAAAGGGGTCCACAATAATTACATCCATATATTGTTTTCACACGCAACATGACTTTCTCTTCATACTGTCTTTATAAAGAAGAAAGCCAGATTACAGCCAGTTTAATCTGTTTAACATGGGCATCACAATGGTTTGTGAGAGGGGGACACATACAACACAACTGTATTGTTTCATATTACAGTTTTGCTGTAAAAAGGAAATAATGCAATATGCATGTTTCATTGGACATCTTTCCTTGGAAATCATATTCTAGGACAAAACATTTTTCTGTAGAACATCTTTTTCTGTGAAACATACAAAAAGAGGCCCTCCTACAGGCCAAATAATCATTATGTGGCAATTCAAGTAAACTTAATATGAAAACAATAGTTTCAAGTTCAATAGAGTTTTTTTTATATTATTATTCATTTAGTAACTATTTAACAATGAAAGGCATTTGTTAAAGTTCATTTTTTTTATCAAAAGTTACACAGTGCATCTGTAAGAACAGATCTGATTTTACTCTGGGAATTTTATGTTTGAGCCATTTATTGTATTCTTGCACATATTTTTGCCTGCTTTCTATCACTATGTATTGGCTTATTTATTTATTCATTAAATATTTTACCAGGTAGGTGGAGTGACAACAGTTTCTTGTTGACAATTAGGACCTATGGCCACTTTTATTAATATTGTAGCACAATATTGTTATTGTTATTGTTATCATTATTGTTCACTACTAAGATTTTCTGATTCTAATAGGCCTATTCATAAATAGAATGCTTAACATTATTATGGGAATTTATAAATGAAACTAGGTTAACTTACATCTGCTGCTTAGAGATTTGACTATTGTTTTTTATATTGCTGTAATTCACATCGTCTATCAGCTCCTCCGCTGCTGAATCTCGTGTTGTTTGGACAGAGGAAGATTGTTGCTGTCGTGCTCTTTCACAATAAGTGTCTCTCTGCTGCTGTGAATTACACAGCTTTTATTTTGTCAGAGCAGCAGCAGGATGTGTGCACTGAACTTAACGGAGACTTAACTTTGTAAACAATGAAAGCGTTTGAGGCTTTTTCAAACCGGAGACAGGGCATTTACGCTCATGGACTATTATTACTGCATTTGAAGAAACTAAAGACAGGCGCTCTCGCAGACTGAAGCTGTGATGTGACTCTTCTGCCCCTGCACCAAAGTCCTGTTTGTGTGTCCAGCCCCGACAGAACACCGGTCCAGGTACGAGCAACACACTCTGCACTTTCGTGCAAAATACGAGCCTCCGAGGCTCAGAACAACCCGTTCGGCAGCAGAACCTGCGAGTGACCCGCTTCACGGTCACTCCCATCGCAGTCATTCAGAAAGTTTGTTGAACAAGTGTTTTAGCCGCGTCTGTTGTACTTACATTGTTGTTGGGTGTAATGCTGATGAGACAACTCTCCATCTCCTCGTGTCCTCTTCTTTGCTCCTTCTCTCGTCTCCCGCACACACATCCCAACTCTGCGCGCACCGATCCGCTCTGCTCCAGACAGTTTGGCGGTTCTGCTCACTTGGTCTTACCGTCCGAACGTCCATCTCGCCAGCTGCAGGTGGCGATCCCTGAGAGGCGTGTACAATGCCATGTAAATAGCGAGGCTATCTAGAGACTCAGGCCGGGTCTTCGTGGCTGGTGCAATTCGGGGATGTGAAAATGGGTTTCGAACCACATCACAAACAAGCCTCAGGTGTCTCTTCAGCAAATGAAATGAAAAGAAAGCTCGCAGTGCCGCTGTACGCACTGACGTAGCTTCAGGGTGCGTTCACAGGCGCTGGGAAATGAAAGTTTTCAGCGCTAAAGTACACAAAACTCTTACAAGAAAAATATATTCACGTTGCCGTCTTTAGAGGGGTGGCCACGGGGGTGGCCAGGGCAATCCTAGGGGTAGCACTGGCCACCCTGGCTACCCCTCTGGCTCCGCCGCTGGTCATTTGTGTAGTTCAGAGATGTGTCTGAGGAGCGTGTTGTGACGTCGCTAGAGTCCGGATGTGTTTCGTGTCGGCTCTGGAGTCCATGTGATCTGTGGCTCTGCGGTCGGCTGTGGAGCGCAGCGGGATGGGCAACGTGTCAAAAGCAGAGCAGGCGAACGCGCACAGCACCGTCCCTCTTTATGGCCAGTGCAGACAGGATGTGATGAGCGGCAAATGCCGCTTGAAATCCCATTCATGTGTATGTGTCTGTCAGCGGAGGAGCGCCCCGAGGTGCCGCTGACGGACACATGCACATGAATGGGATTTCAAGCGACATTTACGCTTATCGCGTCCTGTCTGCATGAGCATTTAAGCGGTCACATAAACAACCCGCGCTGTTGAATCTCGGGGTGAATCATGTGTTCAGCGCATTATTACATATACAAAAGACACTAAACATCATAACCAGGCAGGTTATCAACGGAAATTACTGGTAAAAAATGAAGATCACTACTTCGTGGGTTTCGCCTATCATGGGTTATTTTTGGAACCTAACCCCCGCGATAAACGAGGGACCACTGTATCTATGTTTTCTTCTGAAACTGTGTTGGTTTTTGTCACTTGTAGAAGATGAACCAAAACTTTTACTTGTGTATTATAACTTCAAACTATGCCAGTATAAGTTTCAACATTCAGTCTCAAACGTACCATTTCTTCATAAAGTTTCCCAAGTAAATGTAACTGAGTGAGACCCATCTTGGCGGATTCCAGTAACTATTGTTGCCTCACTGCGAGAAGGTAACAGGTTTGAATCCCTTTCAGTTTGTGTGGATGATTTTTGTTGTAGCACTTGCTAATGCTAAAGGTCCAGAGTTTTTAGGGGCAGTGCCATAAGTGCCTATGGATGCCTCCACTTCCAGAAATACACTTCTGAGCATTGAGCACACTCACCACTCATTGTAACAGGACCAGGACTATAAACAAAAATGAGAACATCTGTACTTTTTGAGCACTTAAAGTTGGGGTAACTAACTTTTTTTTGTTGAAAATGACATTTTGTGTTTCCCACTAGAAAGCATCAGAACACTGAGTACTGTCTGAAATTAATGATAAAGAATTTTATTTCTAAATCGGCACCAAATGCAGCTTTCTGACCGAATGTGCTTGGGTGGTCCTCTTGTTTCACTTTGCCAATTGTAAAAAATAAGTTTAGAAGCCATAATTGCAACTGAATACCTTTCAATATTAATCATTTGTTGAAAGATTCATAAAGTTGAGTTCAAGAAGTTTTCAGACAGATTGTGTTTGGTGTGTGAAAATCAACTACCCCATATTTAAAGCACTGGTTATGAGCACTGGTAAAAGCTTACGTATATCGAGTCTGATGATGGTTTGTGGACTTAAAAATAGAGTAGGATTAATCAGAATTTATCAAACTAGAGTGAATGACGCTAAACACAACTCCAGTATTTGATGAAGGATCAATGTCAAAACATGGCTTAAAGCTAGTATATTTGTCTTTAATCCACTCCCCATGATCAACTAAAAATATGGTTGTGGTTTAGCTTCCAACTATTACTTACTTCTGCCTAATACCTAATACTTACCAGGCAATATATCTGATGGATTATCCCTATAAACTTTTATGTTATATGTTTCATTCACAATTCATGTCATATCTGAAGACCTTCAGCCCAGTAGACTTAGCCTTAAAACACAAGCTAGCAGACTGATAGTGTATTCACATTTATTTTGAATACATTCATACAATTATACACCCTTTTGTCCTCGCATTTCACCTAATTTCTCAATTTTTGGCACTGAACAAAACTAGAGATAAAACTTTTTTTTGTAAGTCTACCAGCGAATACAGATCATTATAAGTTGATATATTAGAGCCTCAAGTTTACCCAAAAAGTCACACTGCCCTTGATAATGAAAATCCTGAGCCAGCAGACTGAGTAGACTGTTCACTGTCTGCTGCTCTGAGGCAAAGAGACTGAAGCCAAACTCTCAAGTCTATATAAGGACAAGTGTGGTTACGACTCCCTATAGCCACAACTTATCTAAACAAAAGCAACTCCCGCCGATACGCAGGAGCAGAGCCGAAATCTGTGGAGCTGGTAAATCCAAGGCCAAATTTGGGAAAGCCATGACAGCTGAGGCTTTTCACTGTTTTATGAGTCTGCAGCATCAGCAAAAAGGCACATGTTATTAAAAAGTAGAATTCAGGAGAACCACAAATAATTCCAAGTCTGTCACTCATTGGTAAATGACCTGAATAAGAGCTAAATCAATAATTACATATCTTGCAGCATCTGAACTCAAAAGCTGTTGGGGCTTGCAGTTACATGTCCCGTCCTCCTGTAAACTTAATATCAAAAAACACACACAAACTTAGACCTAAGTAACATTTTTAAAACAAAACTCGTTCTATGTTAGATTTGATAAGTGTGTTTAAATAAAAGAGCTAAAGGAGGAAATCTACTTAAAAGTTGTGCGGCACAACCTTTAGCCTGATGCATCAGCTGGTTTATTTTCATTTCATGGAAACCGCCTGACATCACACTATTGGGGTTTGTTCTCCTGACAATTTTTTTTGCTTTATCCATAGTTCAGTAAGTAAAGCTTATGTGTCCGTTGTCGTTTTTGTGCCGTAAAAGTAACAAATTAAAGGTAAAACATCAAATTCTTCTTTATACTGTATTTTCCACAAGGTCAAAGAAGGAGAAGATTTAATTGACCTTTATTTAACCAGGGAAGTCCCACTGAGATTCAGAATCTCTTTTGCAGGGGAGCCCTGGGGGAAGGGTCAGGGGAGGCATTAATGGACATGTTTTTAGTTGCAGTCTGCTATCTTAACTCAGGTTGGTTCTGGCCAAAATACTGCTTCATCTCTTGGCCGATTGTACTTTGATACCTGACCTAGAAGATTGGATGAACTGAAATGAAGCAAAGAAACTAGATGATTGTTCAAATCAAATCAATGTATTTTTGTATAGCCCAAAATCATAACAACAGTCGTCTCTGAGGATTTCCCAATACTGTTAATTTAGCAAGCATCAATGGTAGAAAATAAAATAAAAAAAGTTCAATAAAACAATAAACATTGAGAAACAATGATTGATCAAGCGTGTCAAAGCATACTTTCCTCAGTATATTTGCTCCTAAGACAGCCTGACTAGAACTATGGCTTTAGAGTCTGTTAGTTTAGTTTTTGTTTCCTTTATCACTAAATGGTATAAAATAGAGCTTATGAAAGATGGTAAATGTTACATGGACAAAAAAAATGTTCATGCATGTGAAGATAATGATTTGCCAAAAGGTTTGTGAAGAGAAAAGTTACCGGAGAAACCTTTTTTTTTTTTTTTTTTTTTTTTTTTAGGCAATTACATCTTGTTATTACAAAATAAATACATTTATGGAATAAGGTTTACTGGCATGTTTAGGTTATTGCATTGGTGGCATGAAGTCGTTTAAGCATTATCATTTTTTAGGGTAAACTTTCTAGAACAATTTACCATTGTTAATGTAAGAGACTTGAGGATAAAGCAAATGGCAGATGGTTCTCCATGTAAATGCAGCAAAAAACTGTCCAAGTAATCCCAGATTTATATTATATAAGACCTGCCCAGAGCCAGTCCAAAAAATCTAAAATTTGTCAGATCATTTAGAAGGACCTCCAGACTCCCTCCTGACTCCCTCCTGACCACTCTCAGGTCATAAGGAGAGGTGCTTTTATTGGGCCATGTGATGCTCTGTGCCTCAGTCTTTATACTGTTTCTCAACTTTGTAACACCACTAAAATAAAACATAGCTTTTACCGGAAATCTTGCCAAGATTTTCCTTGTTTGACCTCTTTCTGTGGTAGATTTTTTTTTATTTAACTTTGAACATGGGCTGCAGACAACCCTGTGCATTGGATTAAGGTCTGATTTCTACTCTGATTTATCTCTCCATAAGCTTGAGCAATATGTCATATCTGTAGGTTAAGCTTAACTATGTCCGATTATCTGTCCAAAGGTTCCCACATGTTATGAGGAACTTTAACAGAGCCAATCAGAGCAGACAATGCCAGAGATAAATATATATAAAAAGATACCATTTACCATTTAGCAGACAGTTTAAAATCTTTAAATGTGCTGTAGGCTTTAAATGTACAAAAGTAGTGCACATCAATTGTCTTTGGTCACTTTCAAAGATGTACTTTCAAACTGGAACAGCCTTCCAACTAGAATCCATACTTGAAAACTCTGAAAATGATTCAGGAAATGAGAATGCCAAAATCCACTGTAGCATATAATTGCCACTTACCAGGATCCTTTTTTCAATTATTCTAAGTACACCCCACGTCATTAAACATGTTCAATCACCTGACTCAATGACACTGGAGACATCTATGTTTTCCAGGCTTTTCCGCTCCTGTGAGGTATTTGCAATCATCGACCAACCAGAAGACTAACTACAGGAAAGCAGGTATTTGTTATTAGCTGTCCCTGTAAAGCTCTGCCTGGTTTTTCCTCTGTTATCCCTCTGTAGGTGAGTGAAACCTGATCTGATTGTGTTAGCGGTTAGCTGTTAGCATATGGTCGTCTCACTGATTGCACTGGAAACGTCCCCATCTGCTCCACACTTTGGTGCTAATAGGAGCAGGATAATGGAGGTGCCCCTGTCGGTCCAGTCTCCAGAGGCTCAGGTGTGAACGCAGACGATCACAACAGAAGCAGGAGGGGGAAGTCAAAATCATCAGCCAATCAAGTCAGGATGGAGAATTATATATGTTGGGAAGGGACATAAACTTAAACAAAGGTCTGTTTTTTGAAAAACTCTTGCAGAATGGTGTGTGCAAAATTACCTTTTTTGAGCTCTAAGACATGTTTTACCACTTTTAGAAATGGCTTAAGTCACATTGGAATTTCCTCAGAGAGTCAAAAGCATTCATACTTTCTGACTTTTCCTGTTGTGTTGACTTTCAAGTGCTTCTTTATTTCTTTTATGCACTTAAATCATCATTGCTTCAAATCATCTTTTTTGCGCCTGCATTATTGTATGAGCACAGTGATTCCCAAACTAAGGATCAAGACTCCTCGGGGGTCGCAAAGATAAATCTAGGTGTCATGAGGTGTTTTCAAGGTGTATTTAGTCTCTTTGTTTAAACTGGAAGCTTCATGTTTGACTAAAACTTGATTATATAGCATTTCAAACCAATTTAATGGTTATTACAGACATCTATTTTATTTTGCTCTGGGGGTCCAGAGTTGGTTACATAGTTACTACGAGGATCCCAGTCTGAAAAGTTTAGAAACCCTTGTATTAGTTTGGTACTAGATTTGTTTATCTCTCTGTAAAGGATCGTTCTCTTACTTCAACAAAAAGCAGTGCATTAGCATTCTGGCCTAATAGCAAGAAGGTCCTGGGTTCGATTTCCGGACACTTTCATTTTTCTATGTGGAGTTTGGATGTTCTGCCTGTGTCTGAGTTGGTTTCCTCCGAGTGCTCTAGTTTCCCCAACCACTAAAAACATGAATAGGCTTATCCTGTCTCCCTTTCCCAGGATGGAAATTAGCTTTATTGAATCTCTCTGCCTTGTGCTTAATTTAATTGTACCTTGTTTTAAGACATAAATAAAAACATATGCTAAAACATGTCATACAACTAAAACATACTAAATTATATTTATCTAGCTATCTACTTAGCTTAGTAGGGTTATAAATTAGAATGTGTGACTAATTATATTTTGACAGTCTTTATAGCAGTCATAAATGCAGAGGTGTATAAGCCAAAAGTTTGAGGCTAAATAATAAAACATGAACCTTCTTTGAGGTTATGTCACACAAGTGGAATGGCAGAAGAAAAATGCACATGTGAAACTCTGCTGTTGAAATAATATGTTTTGAAGTTACATAGAGCTATTACGCCTTTATGGTAGAGTTCTGTTTAGTGACACGCTTATCCAATGTTGCAGAGAAAATGTAGGTTGTTTACATATTGTTCGAATAACACAGCCTCTACTAGACTCACTGAAGCATCACAGAGATACTTTAACATTTGCCCAAATTGCAGAGCGACAGTAAATGGCTTCATGGTGTGTCATGTGACCGCAGGAGTTTGAAGTTACCTCGGCGATATCTGGCTGTGGTTTGTGTAATCACTGACTGCGCTGGAGCTCAAAGAGGAGAAACTCTGGCTCTCACAGCTCGGGCTCCCAGGATCAAATATAGATGTGACAGTGGCAGCATTCTTTCCCAGGGAGCACGCCACGCCCTCAGGCCCGGGGCAGAGCTGAGGGCTGCTGGCTGCTGCTCATGCTCTGCAACACTGTGTACCTGAAAGAAGCAAGACTGGGGTTCTGAGAGGAGATATGCAAATCAGAAAATACATAAGTACATCTACATGCAAATGTCACGTGTCAACAAGTTTAGTTATTTTTGTGTGATGAACAAGTCACAGAAGATAATAATGCAGGCAGATGCCATTTTTTTGCATTAGGCTCATTTGCTGACTTGTTTTTATTCAAAATAGCTAACTTACTTTTGAATGTTTCCTGTTAGCATTAGCATTCAGACGCAACACATCTCTTTATAAACCACAAATGCCTTCTGATGAAATATTCTCCTGAATTGTGAAGATGTTTTCAGAGAGATTCACCACAACTCACTGTTCACTGTCCAAGTATTTATTCATTCTAGATTGATGCAGTGAAATTTCCATAGGAGTGAACTGAACAGGAAGTACTCATATGAACATAAGTGAGCTATTTTGATTATAAACAAGCCAACTGATGTTCCACTGATATGTCTAAATGGTATGATTTATTTATTCCTTTTTTATTTTTGCAGATGGTTTGGCTAATCTCCAATATTTGATCATACAGAATTTTTGATTTATAAATCCATATGATTCACAACTACACTAAGATAGACATTGCCATTCTTTTGGTAAAAATAATAACCTAAATATACTTTTTTTTTTCATGTTGTATAAACTTCCATAATCCTAATTTCTGTTGTGTTTTATTTTAATTCATTCATGAGCTGGTCAAAAAGACGTCAGAGAACATCAAAATGACTGGGCACAAACAATAATTTATTTTCTTTTTCAATATATGCTGATCACAACTTCACATGATAATCATGTTGAAATGGATATCTCCCGCGGTCCCTTTTTTCTACCCATAGAATTCTTCTGTACCAGCCGAAGAAGAAGAAATCATTATAGTGATAGTAATTATTTTAAAGAGTAGTTTTTTATGTCAAGTTACTTAATAATTTGGATCAGACTTTAAAATTCTGTCAAAATAATAACCTAAAGAAGAATGTTAGTTATCATGTTTTGTAAATTAAACACACAGAGGCCACATACAAAGCACAAGCCGCTCTCTGTAATCTACTTGGCCTGCATATAAACACGGATAATTGTGTGAGAGAAAATAGTGGTGTTTTGGTAATGGAGGATGTACAGTAGAAAGCACCCACGTTTGTCCCGTCTCTCCCCGTTACTACGGAAACCTGTGGCTGGTCCAGGACACCTGGAGGTAAGATGAAACCAGACCACAAGCACCTGCACAAGAGGAGGGGGTCCCTCCAAAAACACAACAATAGTTAAGAAAATGGATCCAACAAAAAGCCAGGATTTGATGTGGATTAGTTGCGAGGCTGGAACAGTAACTCAAAACTCCCAAACAGGCAGCTCAGTGAACAGACGACTGCAGGAGAACGAATTTCAACTTGAACTGTCTGGTGTTTGTAAATATTGAAGCTTATGATACAAATGAGAGTCCTAACATAATGTAATATTTCTAGTTTAACAAAAAAAAAAAACAATCAAATTTGGTCTATTGACTTTACACACTGAGTAACATTACCAACCCATCACCAAGGAGGCTACACAAAGATAAAAATATGCCTTTGATAAGTACTTAAAGCTAAGGTAAGTAACTTTTTAGTTGTAAATTAGTAAACTTTGTGCTTCCTATTAAAAAGTATATGATAAATAAATGCAGCACTTGAAAAAACTATATCACTGAGTAATGTCTGAATCATAAATCCTTTTAGATCTATTTAGGAGCTGAAAGCAGTTTTCTATTGGCTGAGCTTGAGTGGTTCTCTATAGTTTCACTTTGTTGTTTGCAAAAAGTTTATAAGCTGTAACTGCAACCAAATCCATGTCAATATTTAGCCTGTGTTGAAGGATTCATAAGATGAAGTTGTCAGATTTAAAACCTCTAAGTTTTATTAAGAATGATTGCTACATGTTTGAGTATCTTGTACTGACCTGCAGCTGATGACAGAGTGCTCAGAAAAGCCCGATCACAGAGCCACCTTACAGCAGTAAAAAAAATATTCAATTCAAATCTGCTGCTGATATTAAAATCTTACAGTGAAGGCTCAGTTCTGCAAATTTGAAACAAATAGAGCTCTTTATATTTCTAAGTTGTTTTGCATCAATTTTGTGTTTTAGAAAAAACGGAAAATGTAAATTGATGTACAATATTAGCATAGTCTTAAATAAATAGAAAAACGTAATTGGCTGCCTTTTTATATTTGCACCCCTCCCTCAAAAAATACTATTAAAAAAACATAAACTGCAAAATCAGCACGTTGTCACGTAATGAAACCGCTGCGCTCGGTTTGATTCTAATAATAAAGTATTTTATCTATTCCAAATCTGTCAGAAAGAGCCTGGAGCATGAAAAGCTTGGCTGAACTGTGCTTTGGCCTCGTTTCACTGTGTCGTCTGCCAAAAGCCTCCAAGAGGAACTGGATTTATACTTCCTGCTTTTGTGGTTTGAAAATCAGGTAAAGTCACTTCAAGTTATATGCAAAAATGAACTTTTTTGAACTTTTTTTGAAGTTGGTTTGTTGTTATTGCAGTGAGACAACACAGGTAATCAGGATAAATAATCATCATGTCTTGTTTTTAATATAAAGAAACAAGGCATTTTAGTTTAAAAAAAAAAGAGTTCCACATATTTTTGCAGAATTGCACTTTTTTTTTTTCTTCAAAATGATGTTCTTGATTTATTGCATGTTTCTGTTGCCTTTGCTGTTCTTGAACAGTGTGTTGCAACAATGAAACTTACCCATTGATGGACAAATAAAGGATATCAGATCTTACCTTATCTTATTTGTTTAAGCCTAATCCGGAAGATTAAATGTAACATTTTTTCACATTTTAGTTGCAAACATTTTGAAATCGAAATTAAGTAATAATTCTAATTTTGGTATTGTTTTATTTTTCATTGTATTGTATACAAATATCAATCAATAAATAAGATTTACATTATTCCAGAGCACACATCAGGTTAAACAGACCATACCATATGGAAAAGCACATTTTTTCAGGAGGAAACATTTTAGAGCATTTCTGAATTGAGTTTGTCTAAGTTATTTTAGCGCAAACAGAAGATTGTTCCATTATTTTAGCTCCTCTGTATTGAACACTAAACTGGGACTGAGTTGTACGAAAATAAAAAGATCTAATGAGATGTCCACTGCGAGTGGGATATTCATGGAATTCATTATTAAACATGAACATGTTTGTAAAATGTTGTGGGAGAAGTTTTCCAAAAGAATTGAAAACAAATAGACCCATTTGAAGCTGGTTCACTTGGTAAACACTGTGTCTGTGTCTGTGTCCTACATAAAATACCATTCGCAAAACTCGCTTTTGTAAACGCAGAATACGTTCAAGTTTAGTTTGATGCGTGCTAGCCCAAACAATGTTACAGTAGCTAATATATGGATATATCATTGAATAGTACAACATAATAGCAACCTTTGTGTTCATCAGGTGACGGGGGAGAGGTACAAATAATAAAGGCAGCCGATTGTTGGTAAATTTTAATAAATCAAGCTTAGAATATGATATTAACAAATTATTCTGCAATCAAAAATGTGCTTAGTTCAACATTGTAAAGTTGGCATAGGAGCTACTAAAACAGCCGATAAGTAGGAAAATACTTTTGGAGAAATTGCCTTTTTGGAATCTCAGATAAATCTAAAAATGCAAGTAGATTCAAGTAAATACTACATTTTAGGAGCAGATTGGATAACTTTTTTTTTTTTTCGCAGACAAAGAGCAAAATAGTTCCTGCAGTATGTCTTGCCTTAAACAGTTTTCAAATTTGCAAATATTAAATAATCCGTCCGTGTGAAATATGAGTGTGTACAATGCCTGCCGTGCTAAATGGCTTGTTCTTGTAAATTTGCTCTGCCTCTGCATAAACAGACCTGGAGTAAACAAAAGCTCCAGAGTGGTAAAAGTGCCGTCTGCCGGGAGCGTGCTGGTGCATTGTGGGAGGTCCCGCCCCGGCACACTTCCTCTGACCCCGGGGTTATCGCCGCGGTAACCTGGAAAACGGCCCCCCTGAGGACTAGACCTGGACACACTGTGAACAGCACCCAAAGGAGCCACATCTATACATGCATGAGCAGAAGTGTGACACAATCGCACACAAAGAGGTTTTTAGCACTGGGTTAAGTTTAAAATGTCAATACTACCATCTGTTTTGGTTTGTTTTCAGCGAAAGACAAAACACAAGTTTGACTTTTTTGTAATTTTAGGTTAATACAACATTAGCCAATATTTCAGGTCACTTGTAGAATGTATCCACTTTTTGACAAGGTGGATATACCTTGTTTTCTTAATTTAATTTAAATTTCTCTGTAAAATGTTGTTTGTGCAAAAATTGGGGCAATTTGTAAAGTCACTTGAGCTGATGAGCAGTGAAAAACCTGTATGAGAATCCTGCTCATACATACCAAGAAGTTTTGGTCTGACTTTTTATCTTTAGATTAAGATTGAACTGTCCATTCACTACCACAACAACCACCTGATATTCCACAGTTGTGAGAAAGGCAGAAAGAAATTGTGGAAAATTGCTGCAATTTTTGTCTGACTTGGACAAGAGCGATTCAAACGCTCTGCAGAGGCTAACGCACAAACAGATACAGAAAAGGTACTTGATGGATGAAAGAGCTTAAACAACATCACAAGTTTTATCTTTTACCATATAATACGTTATGCTTTCGTGCTTTAGTTTCACTTTCATTTCACTTGGGTAGACGAATACATCTCTGCACAGAAGGTGGATGTCCTTTGGCAAGAGACAGGTTGCCTGGAAAGTCCAGAATGATACAGTATACCTCTGTATTTTTACACAGAGAAATATCAGTCTGGTCGCCACACCCTCCAAGGGTGTTTCCCTCAAAATCCAGATTGTACCGTGCAATGAAAATCGTTTATTTCAGTCACGTGTGCGCAGCACGCATGGATCCAGGCAGCGTGGCGGAAGGTTGGATAAACAACATGGCACATCGGAAAACCGAGAGTTTGTTCCATTCACTGGTAAATGCCGTTTTAAATGACCAAAAAGACATCGCGTCAATAGTCATGTTCAAGATGGTCTACGCAGTGCAGTCGGCTCGAGCCGAGCAGATGACAGCGAGAGAAATCCCAACAGATTACGGCACTAGAAGTCTTTATGCTCTTCTCTGATTGGTTCCCTCTGCTGTCTATTAGGTGAGCTTTGCTCTGCCCTAGAAATCCAGTTGACTTGTGGGTGACCAGACTTATCCGCTGGTACAGCGGTGAGGCTGGATTCTCCAAGCAAAGAGACAGGAGAATGCAAATAATCTTGATCGAACCACCAGCACTCTTGTTGATAAAGGACAGATTGACTTTGCAAAGAGCTGCACAATTAATCAAATCAAATCAAAATTGCATGTTTAATAGACTCAGTTAGCAACTTGAAAAGGCTATTTTTTGAAGTGCCACAATTTTCTTTACAAACAACAAAATATCTTTTGTCTTCATAGCTTAATTTTGCACAAACATTCACTAAAACATGATTATTTTATTAGTCTGTCAGCTCATTAATTCAATTCCGTTGTTTTATGAAATCTCCTGAACACATTTAATATTTAAACTTTGAGGCAATATGCTCTTACGATAAAATTGTTGTATTGTAAATTTGTAAAATTGAAAGCAAAAAATTGTGAATAGACATTTTTTTCAATATCCGCAGCTCTAGTGTGAAATATGCAACCAGCTGTTCATTTGTGTCTATGACTTAAAAACTCTGAGATGAAAAAGACATTTGCTTATTAAAAATCCGTTGCTTATTTAACCAAGGCAGTGTTCCCAGCTTCTCTCAGGGCATGTTCCCTCTCTGCTCGGCCTGACTTCACTGTTTAGGTTGAGCTGTGGGTCAGTTAGCTTTCCCCTGACACTTTTATTAAACCCATAACATGTCTGGATCTCACTCTACGACAAAACTCAGATGTGACTTCCTGTGTGAGAGTGGGCAGCCCTGTCGCGTCCCTCGCGCTATTTACTTTCAACTCGTACCCATCGCATTTCTGCCTCTCTCTGGGTGGCTCTGCTTCACCGCTCTCCTAAATGTTGACGTTTGAAAGACCCGTACCGCCACTCAGCAATGAAACTCAATCTTCCAAGTAGAAAAAACAGCAAAGACAGCAAGTATGCGGTCTTGAAAAAAAGAAAAATAGTGAAAAAAGTTAGCCAGATGAGACATTTCAAAGCCCCTCCTGAATCGTTTGAGCACGCGGCATCTGAAAGTGGTTTGGTTCAAATCATCTGTCACGAGCGAAATCTGTTTCCAATGTGGGGCTGTTTCCTGTGTCCCGGGACAAAGCAGGACTGTGAGTAAGTGAGGAGGGCTACTGTACACCCCCCATGCTCCAGCCAGTCTGCAGGGCCTAGCAGGACACTGGTCTGAGAAGGACTTTTGCATAATGATTTGAAATTATTGGTATTTTATAGAGTTTTCTCAGAAGTACATGTTAGAGATGCACAAGAAAAATAGTCAACATATGCAAAGATGCTGAGATGAAAGCCAAAAAGATAAACGATGAAGCTTTTAAACCTGTGGTGTGGTGGTTTTCAAGTGGCTTCTGGTAGTACGTGAAAGCCATCTGCTGCTCGAGTATTTGGGGTTATTTTGGGTTATCATCATTTAGAACAGTCTTATCCATGCATTACTCTTGATTAGGCATGGCTGTGTATCTTTTAAACCATTATGTGCTCCAATTTAGGACTAATGTTGTCTAGATCTGGTGGTATTTTATAAAAAAAGTTCTGAGAACCACAGCCGTAGAATATAATAGAAAAGGAAAGTTAACATTTGAGAAAAGATACAAATTGTAGCCTTAGGTTTACATTGGACTTCTGTCAATCAGGCAGTTTGTGTGGGATATGCAGTTTAGGACTGGTCGATGTTTTTTGAATGAGCCCTTCTATCTATCCTATTGCTTTTCTCTTGATTAAAGGTGCAAATATCTAGAGGTGTTAGAGGTGTCTGTGGTAGATTCTCCTTTTGATTCAATGATGCTGGCTGAAGAAGATGACAATAATTTCACAAAAATTGGAAGTTAAACTAAATTTTGTAACATTATTAATGCAGATAGATCACCATAGTGCAGAATATGATAATTTTGCAAGTATAAGTAAATACTCAGAGGCCTCTGTTGCTTTAATTATGGACTTTACAAATATAAACCAATTTCAATATTGAATATAGCTAAATGAAATGAATTTAAATAGAAAAAAGCATGCTTCTCCATGACTGTCAGCATTGATATGATATGATAAAACTTTATTGTCCGTAATAAAACAGAAATGTGCCTTACATATCTGGAACTGAAGCTAGTCCCACCACATACAACAAAGATCATTCATCAACATAAAAGATAAAATATATGAGTGTTCTTCCTTTGGTTCAACAGTGTGATGGAACTATCTCACTCACAATAAAGACAGAATTTGTTCTTTTTACTTCAATAAAATCATCCAAAATAGACTATTTTCTTCTAAATGTTTACGCACTGTGTCTTCAAAACCAGTTTTCATGCCAAATCATCCACAGATGCAATAGACACCCAGCATGTATGATTTGATAAAACACTCAGACAATAAACTAGATGACAGCCTAATATGACAAGAATCCCATTATCCTGACCTCTTCCGGCTCTTCTGTCTGCACTACAGATCTTTGGAGCTGGTTTTCCTGAGTCTGATGTGGAAAGCAGCAGTGAAACACAAGACTTCCACAGGACAAACCACAGGAAAGCTCAGCCTCACAGACTGACTCAATCACAATCTTTTCATTCATAAATCTGACGCTCAGTGCAAGTCTGGTTTATACATTGGAAGAGAAATATATACGCTTAACCCGGCTGTGCTTCCTCTTTCACTAAGAACATCAAAACACGTATTTACTTTGAGCATGAGACACTTAAGCATACGCAAAAAGGAATCAATCAACTTCTACAGCTTTTAACTCAAATGGATATTATATAATTTATTGGAAAAAAGGTGTTTTAACAATGCTAAACCCTATTATAAAAAGTTGTATTATATAAAATTTTAGATTTGAGATGATGAATGTTGTTTTGAAAAGATGCAAAAACTGAATATTTAGAAAGATAAGCATTAAAGTTTTATCTCTGCACATTTGTGAAGCATTTTACAGACATTTCACATTTGCTTGATAATTTAACCTCAACTAACAAAGTAAAATAAATAAAGCATTTAAACTCATATGACAGGTTATCACATTTTTCAAATTTTGATTTAGTTTGGTGTTATAGTCTTCGTGGTAAATATTTATCAAAGTTTACAGCAGTTGTGTGGCAAATTATAAAGAAATTGACAAATAAAAGTAGAAAATTACAGGAAGTAGTGGGAGTTCTAAAACAGAATTCCTTCACACGTGTCGTCAAAAAGCGCTAAAATTCAAAGACAATTTACACACACTGACACAGTTTCCTGGAGTTTAAACAATCATTTAACACTATTTAAGTGGTATAAGTTATAATAATTTGTCACATTGTCACTCTTGTGTTATTTATGTTGATTTTGGCCCAGATTTACAATGTGGTTGCCAGGTAACATTTGTGAATTTCCATCTACATGTGTCATATTTACTGGACAAAAGACGATAATAAACTTCACAAAAACAACCAAATTGAGTAAAAACAAGCTAAATGTTTAGTGAAATCTTAATTATAATCATGTTTACTAAAAATGTTGTCTAACCTGTCACACTATAAAGACATGTATTAGTACATTACACTACCGAATATTGTCATGGGCATTTATCTAAATCATCAAGCTATTTATTTTTGTCAAAATAATTTAATTCCTTCATTCAATCATTTCTAATTCTCGCTTGGGATGGCGAGTGACTGGAGCCTAACTAACCCAGTGCCTGTGGGTAGGAGGGGGAACACCTTACAATGGCCAACTCATCTTAGGGTGAACACTTGGAGACAGACAAATATCTCTCATTCATTCACTGGGTACATTTGACCTCAATTGACCTACACGTTTTTGAAGTTAGAAGAAAGCTGTACTCAGAGAGAAACCATGTTAACATGGGGAGAACATGATCTTTTCACTCGGAGAGATCATGAGATGATTATTTGGTCCAATCCTGCTTCAAACCCACATTTTTCTTATTGGGAAGCTAGCGTTCTAATCAGGGTGCTACCGCGCATTTATTTGTGCCTAGTCCAAAATTAATAATTTTTATATCTTATGTATATGTGTATATTAGGGCTGAGCCATTAATGGAAAAATCAAAAGATCAAATCAGACAAAATCGTCAATTATTTGATGTTTTTTGAATCGAAAGATCAAAAACCAATCCTTTGTCAATAAAAATGTGTAGTTTGAAGAAAAAGTCAAACTTTGAGGCAGAATATTGATCAATAGTTCCAAAAAAATCTAAAAAATGGAACATATTAAAAGTTTTTGTTTTGTTTATGTTCATGAATTGCATTTTTCATTTGGTTTTGAAAAGGTTAAACAAAATTAAATCAAAAATCGAGATCAATCAATATGAGAAATAAAAATTGTGATTATATTTTTTCCCAAATCGCCCAGCCCTAGTGTATATCATCAAAAAGACAGTCATAGTCAGGATGGACTAAACAATGGAAATTCAAGTACAATAAGAATTTAATTTGCTGTTTGGTCATGTATGTTGATCATTCTTGTGCTTTGTTAAATTGTGATGTTTCTTCAGTGTATATTCTTCAATAATGTCAAAACTGATTAAAAAAAAGTGACATTCCCATCAGCTCAATGTCTCTCCAGCCCATGTTCTTCAGCTCCACATGTAACAGCTTCATCTGTCTGTGGATTCAGTTTCAGTCAGTTCCATGTGTCCAACAGTCCCAGATGGAGCTGAACATGCATGAATGGACCTGTGCGTCTCTATTACCCACAAAAACATTCACAAACATGACCGACGTCAACGTCCCAGGACCGCTTTTTCCACCGCGGAATCACACAGGTCCTACACTGCAAAACCACACAACCTGCAAGAGCTAAGATATACCTGAATTTGCTCATTTGATTTTTAGGTTAGACACTTTCAGCAATTTTTTTTCTTTCTGTTGTTGGATTTATGAAAACTTTATGAAACACTCATCACATTGTCACTTTGTCACTTCTTGTCAAAATCGCCTCATCTAATTGCACTGACCTTGTATATATTCTTTGTTATGGTACCTTTATTTTGTATCTTTTACATTCCCTTGTATTTTGGTTCATAGTTGATTTCTTTTCTTTTCTTATTAGCACATGAGCACAAAGCAAGTTTGTGGATTTTGTTCACTGACAATGGCAATACATCTTTTTTCTGATTAGTTTCAATATATTTTGCTGCCTTTTCAAGTTACATTATTTGTTAATGTTCTCTTCCTAATCAGACAACAGTTTAAAGGTGCTATACCCAATTTTTCACAATGAAATAAATCAAAATAAGTTTCCGCCTAGCATGGATATCTTGTTATAGTATCTATTCAGGAGAAAATTTGTTCACACTTCTCTCACTACGTCTAATAATGTCACTAAAAACACTAAGTTTGTTTGTTGTTGTTAGCATTGTGATTTTTATGAATGTGTTTTTACAACATGTGTGTCTGCTCGACATGGTGCTCTGTCTGCAAATGAAGCTCCTCACAGATAAATAAAGTTATTTTGATTTGATTTTGATTTGATTGTGGCTAACTCTTGTTACGGGCAAGACTCACTCCCTGAACAATTTGAAGGTTCACAATGCAAAACATGTAAACTGATGATTATAAATGAATAATTTCTGTTTGTTTAAATTTTTTAGGGACGTAAAATGGGGGTTCTTGAAAACTAAAAGGAAATTCTGACAAAAATCAAAATATTTTGAAAAAGAAAGTATCACTTAAAACTTATTCAATACGTTCAAAAGGTTTAGTGTAATCTATATACGATGCTGCTGTTTTGCTGATAATAATTGCAGTTAAAAAAGATCTGAGTTCAAGCTATTTTTATGTTTCTTTAGTTTTTGCAGTGTCCAGGCAGTGATTGTAAATCACAGGGGAGTGATGTGAATGTAAATCCAGGCTTTAATGATCTTGTTATTGGGGCTCAAGTTATTCAAAAGCAGGTCTAATGATCAGGTCTGTTCTGTGTGAGGTTTAATGATGTGAGAAGAAAAACACAGTTTCCACATAACAGAACAGGCTCTGCTCAGGTGACTTCATTTGCAACAACATAGTAAAGCTTTTCATGAATCGCCTGTTCAAATGTCAAAAGTAGTATTTGAATATTTTGTTTGATTTGTGTAAAACAAAAAAGTAAATCAACAATCAGAAATAAAAGAGTAATCTTTAAAAATATACAAAAGACATGTTATATCAATCGATTAATCAATTAAAAGGGGGCATGGCAAAAAGCAACAAACTAAAGAGTATCTTTTTGATCTGGGCATTTACGTGACCCAAATAGTGTTTGAAACAACGACATTTGAGTTTATTCTATACAGAAAAAAATTAGGAACTAACTGTATATTTAAATATCAAACGGACTCAATGGTTTGCGCCCACATTTTCAACTAACCCACTTCATTTTGTTGTTCTAAATAAATCTTCATATCTAAATAAAAAAAAGTTTTCTTTCTTTGTCTAAGGCCTTGTCCCCACGAAGACAAAACGAGGATAGTTTTAAAAACGATCTGCGTAAAGTTGGAGCTGGCTTAGGATTTATTATCGTAAAAATGAATCTGTAAATACAGCCTGAATCCGGTGTAATGCCTATATCTGACCAGAGTGTGGCGCTGTGACACTGACACAAACAGGAAGTAAAAAAAAAAAAAAAGGTTTAACGTAAACAAAAACTTAGAGGAGAACTTTTCACAAACTTCACAAACATTCTAAATGAACAACGTGGATCTAAAACCTGCAGAAGAGACACAGAAAGTGGATTTATGCTTCAGAATCTTTGGAATATTTTGACAACGTTTCAATACAGATTTAATGGAGATTGTAAGGGATTTATTTTTGTTTTTCTTTATGTTTTCTGTGGTTTACGGTGCAATGAGACGCAGATTTTCACAGTGAACATCATATAAAGGTCAGTACATTCTGCAGATGAGACGTAACTCTGGGCAGTGATGTCATCGTGGAAAAAAAATGTCCGGATACAGCGTAACTGCGGAGACGCTAAAGCGGAGTTTTGAAATCTTTTCACCCTGAGAGGTGGTTTCAGAAATCTTCGTTTTCAGTCTCCTAAAACTCCGGCTTCGTGGGGACGATGTGTGGTTCAGAACAAATATTTGTGCTGAAACGGCTGAGCTTGGCTTCGTGGGGACGGGCCCTAAGACTCCATTGATCGATTAATCAAGAACCTAATGATTATATAATAGTATTTTCCTCCAATCTTAAACTTTAAATGAAAGTTGCAAACCTAGTGTCAAGGCAAAGAATGCAGTAACAATACCGTGTAGAAGTGGCATGAGTCAAATTAGTTGCAAATATTAGTCTAAAATATTTCAAATTAACTACTTTTAAGACAATATTTGGCTTTCTAAGAACCACCAGATCTGAGCTTAAATTTCAGCAACACATGATCTAAAGGTGAACGATCCTAACACTGAAGCTAAATTGCTGATACATTTGTTCTTAAAAATGATTTAGGGCTAGTCAAAAAGAACAGGACACTAGAGGCAAACCTGTCTTTCCCCCGAACAAATTTTATTCATTTAGTTTTGTCAGTTTGCACTCTCAACATCTAGGCAGTTTTTATTTTTTTAATAAATTAACTTCAAGTTCTGAGAAGCATTGTAACTGTCTTTCACAGTTACGAGACCACCTCTAAAGTAGCACCATCTTAGACTGAAGATTTTGAACATTTTTTTGAAAAATTTGGAGTCAAGAATACATGCCGACAAATTGAATGTGTATGCCCATTTTCAGTCAGAGCTAGTTGCTCAAAATAAACAAGAATAAATACCTTGTCTGTTTGTTGTTAAGTACCAAATGTACCAAACAAAAAAAACACTAAATATAAGCCATTTTTTTAATTTTGGCTGCTCCCAATGAGTGCAAATATTTTACACATTTATGTTCTATTTCTCTATGACAACATAACATCATAGTCAATTGTATTACATAAACTTTCACATAGCTTTAAATATAGGGTTTGTTTTATGCGTTTTATGCATCTTAAACAAACTGCAAATATACCAGAAGAACCAGTATCACAGTTTGAGAAACACTGAGCTAGCCCATAGATTTTTTTTTTCATTCATCATTCATCAGCCCATATGGTCCAACACTGCCTTCTGTCATTACTGGAGATGAGAAAACGTTCACGTGTCTCTGTATGTGATTTATAGATTACCGTGACCCAGGTGAGTATCAGTCTGGACACAGAGGTCGCCAAAGATCAAGGGTCAGGGGTCGTCTACCTCAGGGTCACGCAACTACAGGAGTCCATTTTCAATTAGGCTCCTGCTCTGTCCACGTGTCAGCACAAAATATGGATGGTCCACTGCTGCTTTCACCAATCCATCTTTCCATTACAGCTTCAAAGATTCACCGAGAAGTCGTATCTTTGTGGAAAACCAGTGCTGACATCTGAAACACTTAGTCACACACGGAGCCATGTGGTTTATGTCTACAGTTTGTTCAATTTGTGGAAGTATGTAGCTTTATATGAGATTTTACAACTACGTGTCGGGAATATGTGGATGTCTGAAGCCGCGCTGCCTTGTTCTTAAAGTTGTCAAACTGTTGAATGATATATTTGTATTAGTTTTAATTGGAAACATATGGAGGAACAAATGGCTAAGCTAAGTTAGTAAAAAGCAATACGGATATAATGTAACTGAAGATGGATGCACACTGCTATAGTTTTAAAACTTTTGCTATTGTTAGTCTTGTCAAAAAAGCACAGATCACAGACATACCTACGTAATATGTAAAATCAATGATTCAATGATTTTATCCTTGTTATAACTACATTCCTCATCATTATTTTACTCAAAGTTGTATTTGAAATGATTCATGTCTGTTTGAGTAATCTTGTATTCTTCTATAGCTCTTACTCCCTGTTCTATGCTTGTCTGTATTTACTTGTTATAATTCAAAAAATAATACTCAAAGCAAAGTCAAAACTGTCCCATAGTCACTTTCCAAAAATAAAAATTTGTCAATTAAAATGTGTTGCTTGTTACAGTTAAATTTTAAAGTGAAGAGACAGTTTTAAACAGAAAGTCACTGGAGCTGTTTCTATTTTTAAGCCGTTTAACAACAATTTGGGGTTTTACAGTGAACAAAATGTAAATGTAGGAGCTGAGTCTAAAGGCAAAGCTCTCGATTTACCGATCAATCTATGTTCTAACCCTCACCAATGGTCATGAGCTTTGGGTAATGACCGAAAGGACAAGATCGAAGATATAAGCGGTTGAAATGAGTTTCCTCCGCAGGGTGGCTGGGAGAAAGGGTGAGGAGCTCTGTCACACGGGAGGAACTCGAAGTAGAGCTGTTACTCCTCCACATTGAAAGAAGCCGACTCAGGTGGCTCAGGCATCTGTTTCGGATGCCTCCTGGATGCCTCCCTGGGGAGATGTCCCACCAGGAGGAGGCCCCGGGAGGACCCAGGATACAATGGAAGGACTCTCTCGACTGTCCTGGGAATGCCTCAGACGGTCGTAACAAACTTTAATAAACATTCAGTGGCCAATTTAGACCCACTAGCTTAGAAGCACTTTTCACTCCAGCACGAGTTGAGCCTTGACAGTATGCTAGTGGCACAAATAAATGACTGGATATTGGATATAGGCACAAAAATAAATAATTTTAATTTTTTTGTCTGAAATAAATGCTTGTTGGTTATCATTTTGATTTGACATTACAAATATTTTATGGGGGACTGTGCTTAACAGGATGGGACAACAAGTCTCCATTACAATCAGAGAGGTCTTGAGAAAAAAAGACATGGAACCACTGTTTTAGGAATCAAAAATGCTCTATTATTAGAGGACAAACTAATTTTCACCCAAATACATACTTTTACTATATAACTGGTGCAACACAGATTTTTATGAAAGTTCTAAGCCTTCGATGTAAAACATACATTGATTTCTCCATTAACACGTTATTTCTGTTAGTGATGCTTTCAAACATGTGACTGAGAAGAACAAAAAAACAGTAAGCACAAGGTCACAGTGTGTATCAAACCTTCTGTTAGTGGGATACATGCTTAACCTCCTGAGCCTCTAAAAGCAGTAGTTCTTCTAAACACAATGAAGTGGGATTATCTTGATTTACCAGACTTTTGCATCTGGACCGAGGCTGTGAGGTGAACCGGCGCACAGAGGCGTCCCAGCTGAGAGCCAGAGGAGGAGTGTGGGACTGTTTGAGCTCTGTTTCCTGCTCCACGTCCCATGTGTTTAATGTGGGGCCCCGGGGCCAGAGGCTGCTTCCTGTGTGTGATGTGTCCCAGAGCAGAGCAGCCCGACTCGCACAAACCAGACCAGAGAGTGACCCCTGAAGAAAGAAAGGACAATCTGAAATAAGCAGGCACACAATCTGGAGAAGGACTAAACTTGAACTTAAACTAGAGTTAAGTCAGAAATAGACTTGGACTAGAAGTGGGAAACATATTGAAAAATGTATGACAGTCCAGCTTAACCTAATAGGCTCTCCAAAAATCTGATCCGCAAATATTGCAAATAACTCCTATTTGCTAGGTATATTCTGCTCATACCATAAACCCGATGTGGACCTTTATTAGTTTTGGTATATTTTTGCTCTACCTGACATGTTATGGTCAAATCTTGGTTTATTGGCTAGTAGGCCTATTGGTTTAGTCCAAACTGGCCCAGGAGTCAGATGCGGCCCTCGAAATGTTTCAGTGTGGCCCCAGCACATTTTTGAGACTACCACCGGGCTCACACTGCTTCCAGTCTAGATTCAGATCCGGATCAGTGTGGGTGCGTTGGTCACTCACACTGCGACCAGAGTATGCATGCATATGTATGAACGCTGCAATTGTAGCCCATGTGATATAATTGCTAATGAATTATTTTGTATATAATACACTGTTAAATTATTATCTCTGTAGCTTCGTTATGTAAATAAATAAGGTGTAGAAGACGGGTGAGCGCCCCGGAAATGGGCTGTGCCTTTAGAGGGGAGCCAGCTACAAATGTAGGTCAGCCCCGCCTACTCATTGTAGTGAATGTGGCCCGGGTGTGCTGAGGTGTTGGCACTGCGTGCCTCAAAAGACAATGAACTGTGGAAGAAAATAAAAGTTGTAAAACTCAACTTCTCTGCCTGATGTTTTGGGGAGTGCAACACGAATCTTGGTGCCGCGACCCGGATTGGAGATCGCATCTGAACAACACCTCCGTGCGGCAGAAACAGCTGAGTGGAGTTGACGTTACTACAAGCCACCAGCTGATAGGCCACGCAAAGCACGGCGGCCCATTCACAAAAACTGAACGCTTTTTACCTACAGGCTAAGGTAAAAGCATAAACAAAATGTCTACTACTGGTCGGAAAATGTCGGTGTCCTGGGAGGATACACTGGGACAAATTGAGGAAAAATTATTGACTTTACCTGCTGTGGAGCTATATGATCTGTGCACATTGTTGAAACTAACCATAAGTGAAGAGGACAAAACCTTACCTCGCAGACTGAGAAGGATTATCCTACAATATTTAGAAGGAGATGATGTGATTTCGCTGGAGGATGAAGGCCTGTCTCTGTTGCTTAAAGTTTGTGATCGCATTGATGAACTCAAGACAATGGCTCCGTCTGCTGGTCCTAAGCCAGAGCCCCATCTGCTGGGCGCAACAGGTACTGCAACAAATGTACAAATGTCTAATGGTCCTGCTGCTGCGTCTAATATGAGTGCTCCAGTCTTTAATGCCACTCCAGCTTTTGTTCATCAATTTTACAGGAAAGAATTAAAATTGCGGGGCAAATTGGTGAACCACATCAAAAGGACAAACTTGGATATACTAGTTTGGAGAGGCAAATTCAAAAGGCTTTAATAAAGGATACAGTGAATCAGAGATTGTGGAAGCTGTTATTCAAGCAATTGCTCCAGGAGTAAAATTAAAGAGCTACCTTGAGAGCAGAGTGGATTTACCTCTTAGTGCCCTTAGGCAAATTTTGAGGACACACTTTATTGAAAGGGACGCAACTGAACTTTATCACACTCTCACTAGGGCAGCACAGGACTCTAGGGAGACGCCTATACAGTTTGTTCTCAGGGCAATGGACTTAAGACAGCAGATTTTGTTTGCTTCTGAAAGGGCTGAGACTGGACTTAAATATAGCCCTGAATTAATTAAAAATCAATTCCTCCAGACAGTGCTCACAGGCTTGGTTGATGACACTATTAGGACTGATTTAAAGCCCTATTTACGTGACCCAAAAGTGTCTGATGAGGTGCTATTGGAGAAGGTCACAGATGCATACACTCTCGAGATGGAAAGGAGGAACAAGTTTGCATCCTGTTCTAAGGCACGAGCTGCCAGAGTCTCAGCAGTGGGGGAAGATTTCAATACAAACACCAGAGAGAGCTCTGTTTTGGCATCTGCCACCACAATAAGTCCAGTGAGACCCCCAAACGAGAAACTCTTCTGGAAAAAGTGGACCAGGGCAACAAAGCAATCTGTGAGGCTATTCAACAACTTTCTAATCAACTCTCCAACCTCCACCAAGCCCCACGACCCCACCACAAGAGAGGTTCAATCGGCCTCAAGGCAGAAGATTTCGACCCCAACAGAGACCACTAGTCTCCAGGAAGTGTGAGCAGTGCCTGACTACAAACCCTCATGGCAAGTGTGACCACTGTTTTAAATGTGGCAGTTCAGATCACTGGGCAATTGGCTGTCGTAAAGTCATCACACGACACCCTCTATCAACAAGATAGATGCCATGGTACATCTTGGTAAGACTGATGCCCAGTTTGCCCAGACTGCCACCCTCACAAGTAAGCAGAGACAAACAGCCAAACTAGTGGGACGAAGATGCTTGGTCCGGGCCTCTCTAAATGATGTGGAAACAACTGTATTATGGGACAGTGGTTCACAAGTGTCAATTGTTGGAGTGGGATGGAAAAATAAGTACTTACCTGATGTCAAAGTGAGACCTGTGGCGGAGCTTCTGGAAGAGGGAGAACTTGATTTGTCGGCTGCAAATGGAACAGAAATTCCCTATGAGGGGTGGATCGAGGTGGAGTTTACATTAGCTCACAAGGCTGTCCCTGGGATGAGTGAACAGTCAGTACTCGTTCCTGTCCTTGTGGCTAGCAGTGACCTGGAGCGACCTATTATCGGCTTCAATGTCATAGAGGAGCTAGCTTTATCCAGTGACTCTCCAGAAAACTGTAATACAGTGGGTCATATGGTCCAGACGCTCTCTTCTGCTCTAGAGGTGGGCCGTCGCACAGCTCATGCTGTTTTATTTGTGTTAAAACAGCACCAGCCTGAGAGTAGTCCTCACATTGCCCGCCTCAGTCGACGGTCTGTGACTATTCCCAAAAACAGTGTAATGAATGTGTATTGTGGACAAGTCTTTGGAAGTGGAGTCTATGCTGTGTTGGAGCCTAACCCAGAGTCACCATGGCCAAGTGGACTTAAAGTAAGAGAGCAGCTGGTTGTTTTTCCCCAAGACAAGACACGAGTGACTGTGGCTGTGGAAATACAACTAACAGAGACATTACACTGTGTGGTCGCACCACTTTGGGCTGGCTGCATAGTGTTGACAGTGTGTGTCCACTTGAGCCTAAGCAGCACCCACTGACACCAGAGGGCAGTACTACTGTTGCTGCTGAACAGTCTACTGAAGCAAACAAGGGGAGCTGTGGGACCCGCCAGTGGACCTGAGCCATCTCTTCAGAACAGCAGCATAAGGTACGACAGATGCTCAGAGAGGAAAGTCAGGTGTTTGCAAAAGATGACTGGGACGCAGGCTGCATTAAAGAACTTGAGATGGACATTCAGCTCAAAGACAATGTTCCTGTGCAAAGGACGTACAATTCTATCCCGCGTCATCTCTATCAGGAAGTGAAGGCACACATTCAAGATTTACTTAGCAGGGGCTGGATCCAAAAGTCCTGTTCACACTACTCCTCACCTATTGTCTGTGTTCGAAAGAAAGACGGGAGCCTTCGTCTCTGTGTGGATTACAGGCTGTTGAACCAAAAGACTTTGCCCGATCGTCATCCCATTCCTCGAATCCAGGAGATTTTGGAAAATCTTGGAGGCAACTCGTGGTTCACAGTCCTGGACCAAGGGAAGGCATACCATCAAGGCTTTGTGAGTGAGAGGAGCCGCCCATCCACTGCCTTTATAACACCTTGGGGACTTTATGAATGGTACGCATCCCTTTTGGACTCACAAATGCCCCCGCCACATTCCAGCGTTACATGGAGAGCTGCCTTGGAGACCTGCGAGATGAGGTATGTGTCCCTTACCTTGATGATGTCCTTGTTTTCAGTCACAGTTTTGATCAGCATGTACACAATGTGAGACAGGTGCTGCGACGACAGAAACTATCTGGCATTAAACTGAGACCAAAAAAAATGTGACTTTTTCAAGCAGGAGGTGTGCTACGTGGGACGCATCATCTCAGCGGATGGCTACAGAATGAACCCCAAAGAAATAGAGGCGGTCCAAGCGCTCCAACACGAGACACCAGCTACTGTAAGAGAGGTGAGAAAATTGATGGGGTTCCTCAGCTACTATAGATCCTACATTCAAGACTTCTCAAGAACAGCAAAACCTCTCTATGACCTTCTCTCTAGGCCCAAGTCAGCAGAAAAATGTCCCCAGTGGAAGCCGTCAAGTCGCCAGTCAGCTCAACTGCCCCCATCACATCCAGTGCAGTGGACTGTAGCTCATCAAGAAGCTCTGCAAAAGCTCGTTAATCAGTTGATTAATCCACCGGTGATGGCCTACCCCGATCTCGAGAAGCCTTTTATCCTGCATGTGGATGCATCTGAAGAGGGACTGGGAGCTGTTCTTTATCAGAGACAAGAGGGGGCCCTGCGAGTGATTGGTTATGGCTCCAGAACGTTGTCTGCCTCAGAGAGAAACTATAAGCTTCACTCTGGGAAACTGGAGTTTCTGGCTTTAAAATGGCTATTACCGAGCGCTTTCGGGACTATCTCTTCCATGCCCCGCACTTTACTGTCTATAGTGACAACAATCCCCTCACGTATGTCACTAAATCAGCTAAACTGAATGCGACAGGCCATCGGTGGGTTGCAGAATTGGCTGACTATCGCTTCACAATCAAGTACCGGCCTGGAACTGCAAATCGTGATGCAGATTTTCTGTCAAGACACAAGCCCATGCACACTATCATTAAAGAATGTACAGAAGAGTGTCACCAAGAGGACATTGAGGGCATTGGACTGGGCATGGAAGGTGAGAACCGAGGTGAAGTGAATTGGATTTCAGCGGTCACCTGTAACATCGATGCTCTGCCAGAAGAAGCTAGTATTGTTCCACCTGTTCAGCCCTTGGCCTCTAAAGACATCAGGGCAGCACAGGGTGCAGATCCAGTCATTACCAGAGTACTGACCCTGAAGAGAAACTACACGCACCTGAAACACAAAGAAAAGGTGGGTGAAAGTGCGCCAGTTCGACATCTGCTCAGAGAGTGGCCCCGGTTGCAGGTAGATGAAGATGGAGTCCTCTGGAGGGAGACAGCTAGTAGGACGCAGTTGGTTGTTCCAGAGAACATGAAGGCTCTCATCTATAAACACTTGCATGAAGATATGGGACATCTGGGGGCAGACAGAGTGGTGGCCTTGGCACGTGAGCGTTTTTTCTGGCCCAAGATGAGACGGGACATTGAACATCATGTCACAAGTGTTTGTTGCTGTCTCAAAAGTAAGAAGCCCAACAGAGTCACACGGACACCAATCCAAAGTATGGAAACTTCAGCGCCGTTCGAGATGATCTGTATTGACTTCCTGCACCTGGAGAAGAGCAGTGGTGGAGAGGAGTATATTCTCGTGTTGGTGGATCACTTTTCCAAATATGCACAGGCTTATGCCACGAGAGATAAGTCTGGGAAAACAGTGGCTAAGAGACTCTTTGAAGATTTCATTTTGCGTTTTGGATTCCCCGCAAAAATCCATCATGACCAGGGAAAGAGTTTGAAAACCAGCTCTTCCGCAAGCTCGAGAGTTACTCTGGTATCCAACACTCCCGCACATCTCCTTACCACCCGCAGTCTAATCCGGCAGAACGCTTCAATCGGACGTTGCTGGGCATGTTGAGAACCCTGACAGACACCCAAAAAACACGCTGGAAAGAGCATCTGAGCAAAGTGGTCCATGCCTATAACTCCACTGTCCATGATGCAACTGGGTTTTCTCCATTTTACCTCCTCTTCGGCCGTGAACCCATTTTGCCCATTGATCTGCTCATCCCCTGCAGGAGAAAAGAGAACGAACAGCGCTCCCCGGTGGCATACGCAGAAAAGTGGAAAGAAGCGATGCAGCAAGCTTATGCCATAGCCATGGAAAACATGTGGAAGTCAGCCAGGAGAGGGCAGCAATGTTACAATCAGCGAGCTTGGAGTTCCACTCTAAGGCCTGGGGACCATGTATTGGTTCGCAATCTGACCCCCAGAGGTGGCCTGGAAAGCTGCGCAGCTATTGGGAGGAAAACATCTATGTGGTGAGGGAAAAGAGGGGTGACAGCCCAGTTTATACAGTCGAGCCTCTACAAGGTGTTGGAAGAAGGCGTGTGTTACATCGCAACTTGTTGCTGCCCTGCCCTTACCTGGTAGATGAGCCTCCAAGAAACACTCCTCAGGTTGACTCACGTTGTCGTCAAGCTCAAAGGGGGAGCCATAGACTCAAGCCAGAGCTGCAGCCACCTGATGATGAGAGTTCGAGTGAGGAGGAGTTTGGTCTATGGACAGCACAACAACCGGTTCACCCAGTCACCAGAACAGCTCTAAGAGAGGCTGTCCCAAGAGAAAGGCCTGAAGAGAGACTGCCCGTTCCCGAGCTAGAAGCTGTTGCTCCCGAGAGTCCTGGAGGTGAGCCTGAGCCCCAGGAAGCGTCGCACGCCTCTGCCACTGAGTCTGAAGAAGAGCAGAGGGAGGTCGCAGCTGCACCACAAAGGCCTGTGAGAAGGAGACAGCCTAGACGTTTGCTCACCTATGAGAGGCTAGGGGAACCGTCCATCCAAGAGCTGCAAAGCTGCCTGTCGATGTGAGAGGAACTGAAGGGGTCCCAGATGTCTACAAGAGGCCCTACATGTATCCTTTCTCACACTATTAGAATTAAAAGGGCTAGTGTAAATAGTGGGTGATTGATTGGGGTCTATTGGTAAAGTAAACTGGAATAAAAGCACAAAAAAAAAAGGTAGCTAAAGTTTAAAATTTGCTATTTGTGAAGTAAAGTAGACATTTATGGTATTCAATGTTATTACATTGTTTTGGGTGAAACAAGTATTTTCCTTGTCCCATTGTGTGAAGATCGGGGGGCCCACTGATTCTTCACTGGACACTGCACCCACGGATATGAACTTTAACGCAGAGTCACTTATCATTGCCATACAGAGATTAAATTAGAGCGGAAAATAATGACTTTTTAAATAGTTAATGAAATGGTGTATTAGTGTGTGATATTTGCCACAGTTCCTATCTACTTACCTGTCGAAGACTTTTATTGTTGTATTTTTTCTGACACTTTGGTAAAATTTAAAAAAATGAAATCAAAAAAATATTTATTGGGAGCACTTCTCTTTTTAGTGGGGGAGGGTGTAGCCCATGTGATATAATTGCTAATGAATTATTTTGTATATAATACACTGTTAAATTATTATCTCTGTAGCTTCGTTATGTAAATAAATAAGGTGTAGAAGACGGGTGAGCGCCCCGGAAATGGGCTGTGCCTTTAGAGGGGAGCCAGCTACAAATGTAGGTCAGCCCCGCCTACTCATTGTAGTGAATGTGGCCCGGGTGTGCTGAGGTGTTGGCACTGCGTGCCTCAAAAGACAATGAACTGTGGAAGAAAATAAAAGTTGTAAAACTCAACTTCTCTGCCTGATGTTTTGGGGAGTGCAACACAATCCTGCCAGCATCGCAAGGCCATGAGTTCACGAGGATTCACGCTTCCTGAGACTTCACGCGATCACTGAGCACATGTATATGTAAACACAGAACACGTGTGCTGAGCTTTGGGCTTATTTCACGTCAGTTCATTTTCTGTTTGCTTTTCTGACATTAGTAGTAGTAGTAGTATCATAATGATTTTATTTTGAAAACCATTGATGCACTGTATGTCATGTTTTTACCAATCCAGCAAAAATGAAGTGCTCCGGTGGTCCGGAAAAAGTTCCTTCCAACAGAAAAGATCTGGACATCCGGCAGCTTGCCGGACCAGACGAATTTGCTTGTGTGAGAGCCTCTTATTTTTTCAAGAAACTGAAAACCTTAATATTTATCACAATAAATGGTCAAAAATAGTAAATTAAAAAACTATGTTTTAAAAATTTGTTTGAAAATAATGATAATTATGACCAGGATCCGGCCCTCCACCACATAGAAATAAGCCCAAGGATAAACAACCTAAAAAAGGCTATAGCAGTAGTTCAATTTTTGTCAAAAGTGTTGACTTGTTGTCCATGTCTCCCCAAAAAAATTCTGGTCCTATGGAAAATTAAACTGAATAGCTGCAAATGACAAATGGTGTTTGTACATATGCAAAACAAGAACATTGAGTTTTAAAAACCCTAAAAAGACACAGGGATGATCATCTCATTTGTCTCAGTGTTCTGGTCTGCGATGGCCCCCAGAAGGAAAACGGTCCAGTCAAAGAGAGCTGTGGACCTCCCATTGTCAGGACAGACCCCCAGCTGGAGTCGACATCAGGACAGGCTCATGAACACTACCATCCCAAACTGTTTACAACGTGTTTGCTCTGGAGAGGAAGAGTCTGTCTGTCCTCAGCACTTTTACTGTTTATCTGTGGAGTCTGGCATTCACTTTAAACAGCAACAAAATCCAGCCACACTGATTTTCTTTTAGAGACGATAAACCAAATCAATCCAATCAGTTTCTGGTAGTCCTTCAAGTCTTTCTCAGACAAATGGACTTTCTGCACCAACTGAAGTGCGTTTTTGACTCTTTTCTGTAGTAAATAGTCCAGAATGAGTAATTTGAAGTACATGTTGACCAAATGTTGGCTCATTTTGAATACATGTTAAATTCCTCACAGTGGCTCTTGTTTGAGTTTGAATGAGGTGTTTGGACATGTGACTCTGGGTCTGACGGACAACACTGAACTCCAAACAACTGCCACAGAAGCAAAGATAAACAGAGGAGATAGAGAGAGAGAGAAGAGACAGAGACAGAGAGAGAGTGATGAGAGGAAGGGGGGAGCGAAAGAGAGAGAGAGAAGAGAGAGAAAGAGACATGGTGTGAGAAGAGAGAGAGAGAAAGAGAGAGAGAGAAAGAGAGAGAGGAAAGAGAGAGGGAAGAGAGAGAAGGGGGAAAAAGAAAGAGAGAGAAAGAGAGAGAGAAGAGAGTGAGAAGAGAGAGAGAGGAGAGAGTGAGAAGAGAGAGAGAGGGAGAGAAAGATAGAGACAGAGGAGAGAGAGAGTGAGTAGGGGAAAGCGTAAAACAGAGAGAGAAGGAGAGAAAGAGACAGAGAGAGAGAGGAAGAGAGAGAAGAGGGAGAAAGAGAAGAAAGAAGGGGGGAAAGAGAAAGAGAGTGAGAAGAGAGAGAGAGGGAGAAAGAAGAGAGAGAGAGAGAAGAGACAGAGAGAAAGAAAGAAGAAAGAAAGAGAGATAAAAAGACAGAGAAAGACAGCATAGACAGACAGATAGGTAAAGCACAAAGGCAGAGATGCTGTACAGANTTGTGTTCATCAGGTGACGGGGGAGAGGTACAAATAATAAAGGCAGCCGATTGTTGGTAAATTTTAATAAATCAAGCTTAGAATATGATATTAACAAATTATTCTGCAATCAAAAATGTGCTTAGTTCAACATTGTAAAGTTGGCATAGGAGCTACTAAAACAGCCGATAAGTAGGAAAAATACTTTTGGAGAAATTGCCTTTTTGGAATCTCAGATAAATCTAAAAATGCAAGTAGATTCAAGTAAATACTACATTTTAGGAGCAGATTGGATAACTTTTTTTTTTTTTTCGCAGACAAAGAGCAAAATAGTTCCTGCAGTATGTCTTGCCTTAAACAGTTTTCAAATTTGCAAATATTAAATAATCCGTCCGTGTGAAATATGAGTGTGTACAATGCCTGCCGTGCTAAATGGCTTGTTCTTGTAAATTTGCTCTGCCTCTGCATAAACAGACCTGGAGTAAACAAAAGCTCCAGAGTGGTAAAAGTGCCGTCTGCCGGGAGCGTGCTGGTGCATTGTGGGAGGTCCCGCCCCGGCACACTTCCTCTGACCCCGGGGTTATCGCCGCGCGTAACCTGGAAAACGGCCCCCCTGAGGACTAGACCTGGACACACTGTGAACAGCACCCAAAGGAGCCACATCTATACATGCATGAGCAGAAGTGTGACACAATCGCACACAAAGAGGTTTTTAGCACTGGGTTAAGTTTAAAATGTCAATACTACCATCTGTTTTGGTTTGTTTTCAGCGAAAGACAAAACACAAGTTTGACTTTTTTGTAATTTTAGGTTAATACAACATTAGCCAATATTTCAGGTCACTTGTAGAATGTATCCACTTTTTGACAAGGTGGATATACCTTGTTTTCTTAATTTAATTTAAATTTCTCTGTAAAATGTTGTTTGTGCAAAAATTGGGGCAATTTGTAAAGTCACTTGAGCTGATGAGCAGTGAAAAACCTGTATGAGAATCCTGCTCATACATACCAAGAAGTTTTGGTCTGACTTTTTATCTTTAGATTAAGATTGAACTGTCCATTCACTACCACAACAACCACCTGATATTCCACAGTTGTGAGAAAGGCAGAAAGAAATTGTGGAAAATTGCTGCAATTTTTGTCTGACTTGGACAAGAGCGATTCAAACGCTCTGCAGAGGCTAACGCACAAACAGATACAGAAAAGGTACTTGATGGATGAAAGAGCTTAAACAACATCACAAGTTTTATCTTTTACCATATAATACGTTATGCTTTCGTGCTTTAGTTTCACTTTCATTTCACTTGGGTAGACGAATACATCTCTGCACAGAAGGTGGATGTCCTTTGGCAAGAGACAGGTTGCCTGGAAAGTCCAGAATGATACAGTATACCTCTGTATTTTTACACAGAGAAATATCAGTCTGGTCGCCACACCCTCCAAGGGTGTTTCCCTCAAAATCCAGATTGTACCGTGCAATGAAAATCGTTTATTTCAGTCACGTGTGCGCAGCACGCATGGATCCAGGCAGCGTGGCGGAAGGTTGGATAAACAACATGGCACATCGGAAAACCGAGAGTTTGTTCCATTCACTGGTAAATGCCGTTTTAAATGACCAAAAAGACATCGCGTCAATAGTCATGTTCAAGATGGTCTACGCAGTGCAGTCGGCTCGAGCCGAGCAGATGACAGCGAGAGAAATCCCAACAGATTACGGCACTAGAAGTCTTTATGCTCTTCTCTGATTGGTTCCCTCTGCTGTCTATTAGGTGAGCTTTGCTCTGCCCTAGAAATCCAGTTGACTTGTGGGTGACCAGACTTATCCGCTGGTACAGCGGTGAGGCTGGATTCTCCAAGCAAAGAGACAGGAGAATGCAAATAATCTTGATCGAACCACCAGCACTCTTGTTGATAAAGGACAGATTGACTTTGCAAAGAGCTGCACAATTAATCAAAATCAAATCAAAATTGCATGTTTAATAGACTCAGTTAGCAACTTGAAAAGGCTATTTTTGAAGTGCCACAATTTTCTTTACAAACAACAAAATATCTTTTGTCTTCATAGCTTAATTTTGCACAAACATTCACTAAAACATGATTATTTTATTAGTCTGTCAGCTCATTAATTCAATTCCGTTGTTTTATGAAATCTCCTGAACACATTTAATATTTAAACTTTGAGGCAATATGCTCTTACGATAAAATTGTTGTATTGTAAATTTGTAAAATTGAAAGCAAAAAATTGTGAATAGACATTTTTTTCAATATCCGCAGCTCTAGTGTGAAATATGCAACCAGCTGTTCATTGTGTCTATGACTTAAAAACTCTGAGATGAAAAAGACATTTGCTTATTAAAAATCCGTTGCTTATTTAACCAAGGCAGTGTTCCCAGCTTCTCTCAGGGCATGTTCCCTCTCTGCTCGGCCTGACTTCACTGTTTAGGTTGAGCTGTGGGTCAGTTAGCTTTCCCCTGACACTTTTATTAAACCATAACATGTCTGGATCTCACTCTACGACAAAACTCAGATGTGACTTCCTGTGTGAGTGGGCAGCCCTGTCGCGTCCCTCGCGCTATTTACTTTCAACTCGTACCCATCGCATTTCTGCCTCTCTCTGGGTGGCTCTGCTTCACCGCCGTTGACGTTTGAAAGACCCGTACCGCCACTCAGCAATGAAACTCAATCTTCCAAGTAGAAAAAACAGCAAAGACAGCAAGTATGCGGTCTTGAAAAAAAGAAAAATAGTGAAAAAAGTTAGCCAGATGAGACATTTCAAAGCCCCTCCTGAATCGTTTGAGCACGCGGCATCTGAAAGTGGTTTGGTTCAAATCATCTGTCACGAGCGAAATCTGTTTCCAATGTGGGGCTGTTTCCTGTGTCCCGGGACAAAGCAGGACTGTGAGTAAGTGAGGAGGGCTACTGTACACCCCCCATGCTCCAGCCAGTCTGCAGGGCCTAGCAGGACACTGGTCTGAGAAGGACTTTTGCATAATGATTTGAAATTATTGGTATTTTATAGAGTTTTCTCAGAACATGTTAGAGATGCACAAGAAAAATAGTCAACATATGCAAAGATGCTGAGATGAAAGCCAAAAAGATAAGCTTTTAAACCTGTGGTGTGGTGGTTTTCAAGTGGCTTCTGGTAGTACGTGAAAGCCATCTGCTGCTCGAGTATTTGGGTTATTTTGGGTTATCATCATTTAGAACAGTCTTATCCATGCATTACTCTTGATTAGGCATGGCTGTGTATCTTTTAAACCATTATGTGCTCCAATTTAGGACTAATGTTGTCTAGATCTGGTGGTATTTTATAAAAAAGTTCTGAGAACCACAGCCGTAGAATATAATAGAAAAGGAAAGTTAACATTTGAGAAAAAGTAGCCTTAGGTTTACATTGGACTTCTGTCAATCAGGCAGTTTGTGTGGGATATGCAGTTTAGGACTGGTCGATGTTTTTTGATGAGCAGTTCTATCTATCCTATTGCTTTTTGATTGAAGGTGCAAATTCTATCTAGGTGTTAGAGGTTAAAGGTAAATATTCTCCTTTTGGTTCAATGATGCTGGCTGAAGAAGATGACAATAATTTCACAAAAATTGGAAGTTAAACTAAATTTTGTAACATTATTAATGCAGATAGATCACCATAGTGCAGAATATGATAATTTTGCAAGTATAAGTAAATACTCAGAGGCCTCTGTTGCTTTAATTATGGACTTTACAAATATAAACCAATTTCAATATTGAATATAGCTAAATGAAATGAATTTAAATAGAAAAAAGCATGCTTCTCCATGACTGTCAGCATTGATATGATATGATAAAACTTTATTGTCCGTAATAAACAGAAATGTGCCTTACATATCTGGAACTGAAGCTAGTCCCACCACATACAACAAAGATCATTCATCAACATAAAAGATAAAATATATGAGTGTTCTTCCTTTGGTTCAACAGTGTGATGGAACTATCTCACTCACAATAAAGACAGAATTTGTTCTTTTTACTTCAATAAAATCATCCAAAATAGACTATTTTCTTCTAAATGTTTACGCACTGTGTCTTCAAAACCAGTTTTCATGCCAAATCATCCACAGATGCAATAGACACCCAGCATGATAAAACACTCAGACAATAAACTAGATGACAGCCTAATATGACAAGAATCCCATTATCCTGACCTCTTCCGGCTTCTGTCTGCACTACAGATCTTTGGAGCTGGTTTTCCTGAGTCTGATGTGGAAAGCAGCAGTGAAACACAGACTTCACAGGACAAACCACAGGAAAGCTCAGCCTCACAGACTGACTCAATCACAATCTTTTCATTCATAAATCTGACGCTCAGTGCAAGTCTGGTTTATACATTGGAAGAGAAATATATACGCTTAACCCGGCTGTGCTTCCTCTTTCACTAAGAACATCAAAACACGTATTTACTTTGAGCATGAGACACTTAAGCATACGCAAAAAGGAATCAATCAACTTCTACAGCTTTTAACTCAAATGGATATTATATAATTTATTGGAAAAAAGGTGTTTTAACAATGCTAAACCCTATTATAAAAGTTGTATTATATAAAATTTTAGATTTGAGATGATGAATGTTGTTTTGAAAAGATGTGAATATTTAGAAAGATAAGCATTAAAGTTTTATCTCTGCACATTTGTGAAGCATTTTACAGACATTTCACATTTGCTTGATAATTTAACCTCAACTAACAAAGTAAAATAAATAAAGCATTTAAACTCATATGACAGGTTATCACATTTTTCAAATTTGATTTAGTTTGGTGTTATAGTCTTCGTGGTAAATATTTATCAAAGTTTACAGCAGTTGTGTGGCAAATTATAAAGAAATTGACAAATAAAAGTAGAAAATTACAGGAAGTAGTGGGAGTTCTGAAACAGAATCCCTTACACTGTCGTCAAAAGCGCTAATATTCAAAGACAATTTACACACACTGACACAGTTCCTGGAGTTTAAACAATCATTTAACACTAAAGTGGTATAAATTATAATAATTTGTCACATTGTCACACCTGTTATTTATGTTGATTTTGGCCAGATTTACAATGTGGTTGCCAGGTAACATTGTGGATTTCCATCTACATTGTCATTATTTACTGGGCAAAGACAAGAATAAACTTCACAAAAACAACCAAATTGAGTAAAACAAGCTAAATGTTTAGGAAATCTTAATATAATCATGTTTACTAAAATGTAGTCTAACTGTCACACTATAAATACATGTATTAGTACATTACACCACGAATATTGTCATGGCATTTACTAATTTATCAAGCTATTTATTTTGTCAAAATATTTAATTCTTCATTCAATCATTTCTAATTCTTGCTTGGGATGGCGAGTGACTGGAGCTAACAACCAGTGCCTTTGGGCCTTAGGAGGGGAACACCTTACAATGGCCAACTCATCTTAGGGTGAACACTTGGGACAGACAAATACAATCATTCACTCTTCATTCATTCACTGGGTACATTTGACCTCATTGACCTACACGTTTTGAAGTTAGAAGAAAACTGTACTCAGAGAGAACCATGGTAACATGGGAGAACATGATCTTTCCACCCGGAGAGATCATGAGATGATTATTGGTCCATCCTGCTTCAAACCCACATTTTTCTTATTGGGAAGCTAGCGTTCTAATCAGGGTGCTACCGCGCATTTATTTGTGCCTAGTCCAAAATTAATCATTTTTATGTCTTATGTATATATGTATATTAGGGCTGAGCCATTAATGGAAAAATCGAAAGATCAAATCGAACAAAATCGTCATTATTTGATGGTTTGAATCGAAAGATCAAAACCATCCTTGTCAATAAAAATGTGTAGTTTGAGAAAAAGTCAAACTTTGAGGCAGAATATTGATCAATAGTTTAAAAAAATCTAAAATAGAGCATGTTAAAGTTTTTGTTTTGTTATGTTCATGAATTGCATTTTTCATTTGGTTTTGAAAGGTTAAACAAAATCAAATCGAAAATCGAGATCAATCAATATAGAAAAAAATCGTGATTATATTTTTCCCAAATCGCCCAGCCCTAGTGTATACATATTATCAAAAAGACAGTCAGTCAGGATGGACTAAACAATGGAAATTCAAGTAAAATAAGAATTTAATTTGCTGTTTGGTCATGTATGTTGATCATATTGTGCTTTGTTAATTGTGATGTTTCTTCACAGTGTATATTCTTCAATAATGTCAAAACTGATTAAAAAAGTGACATTCCATCAGCTCAATGTCCTCCAGCCCATGTTTCAGCTCACATGTAACAGCTTCATCTGTCTGTGGATTCAGTTTCAGTCAGTTCCATGTGTCCAAACAGTCCCAGATGGAGCTGAACATGCATGATGGACCTGTGCGTCTCTATTACCCACAAAACATTCACAAACATGACCGACGTCAATGTCCAGGACCGCTTTTTCCACCGCGGAATCACACGGTCCTACACTGCAAACCACACAACCTGCAAGAGCTAAGATATACCTGAATTTGCTCATTTGATTTTTAGGTTAGACACTTTCAGCAATTTTTTTCTTTCTGTTGTTGGATTTATGAAAACTTTATGAAACACTCATCACATTGTCTTTGTCACTTCATGTCAAATCGCCTCATCTAATTGCACTGACCTTGTATATATTCTTTGTTATGTACCTTTATTTGTATCTTTTGCATTCCCCTGTATTTTAGTTCATAGTTGATTTCTTTTCTTTTCTTATTAGCACATGAGCACATATGCAGTTTGTGGATTTTGTTCACTGACAATGGCAATACATCTTTTTCTGATTAGTTTCAATATATTTTGCTGCTTTTCAAGTTACATTATTGTTAATGTTCTCTTCCTAATCAGACAACAGTTTAAAGGTGCTATAACCCAATTTTTCACAATTAATAATTCAAATAAGTTTCCGCCTAGCATGGATATCTTGTTATAGTATCTATTCGGGAGAAATTTGTTTCACTTCCCTGACTACGTCTAATAATGTCACTAAAAACACTAGTTTGTTTGTTGTTGTAGCATTGTGGCTAACTCTTGTTACAGGCAAGACTCCCTGAACAATTTGAAGGTTCACAATGCAAACATGTAAACTGATGATTAAAATGAATAATGAATAAATCAAAATATGTGAAAAACAAAGTATCACTTAAAACGTATTCAATAAGTTCAAAAGGTTAGTGTAATCTATATACTATGCTGCTATTTTTGCTGATAATAATGGTAGTTAAACACAATAATTGCAGTTAAAAAAAGATCTGAATTCAAGCTATTTTTATGTTTCTTTAGTTTTGCAGTGTACAGGCAGTGATTGTAATCACAGGGGAGTGATGTGAATGTAAATCCAGGCTTTAATGATCTTGTTATTGGGCTCAAGTTATTCAAAGCAGGTCTAATGATCAGGTCTGTTCTGTGTGAGGTTTAATGATGTGAGAAGAAAAACACAGTTTCCACATAAACAGAACAGGCTCTGCTCAGGTGACTCATTTGCAACAACATAAGCTTTTCATGAATCGCTGTTCAAATGTCAAAGTAGTATTTGAATATTTAGTTTGATTTGTGTAAACAAAAAGTAAATCAACATCAGAAATAAAAGAGTAATCTTTAACAATATACAAAAGACATGTTATATCAATCGATTAATCACTTAAAAGGGGGCATCGCAAAAAGCAACAACTAAGAGTATCTTTTGATCTGGGCATTTACGTGACCCAAATAGTTTATTTGGCATTTGAGTTTATTCTATACAGAAAAAATGAGAAAATGGTTTGCGCCCACATTTTCAACTAACCCACTTCATTTTGTTGTTCTATATACTGTATATCCTCATATCTAAAAAAAAAAAAAAAAAAGTTTTCTTTGTCTAAGACTCCATTGATTGATTAATCAAGACCTAATGATTATATTATAGTATTTACCTCCAATCTTAAACTTTAAATGAAAGTTGCAAACATAGTGTCAAGACAAAAGGCAGTAACAATACCGTGTAGAAGTGGCATGAGTCAAATTAGTTACAATATTAGGTATATCAGGTAGTCTCAAATATATCATATTAACTACTTTAAGACAAATTTGGCTTTCCGAGAACCACCAGATCTGACCTTAAATTTGATCTAAGTTAGGGGTGCACGGAAGCAGTGTGGTTAGAGCTCCGGCTTCCCAATAAGGAGGTCGTGGGTTCGACTCCCGGGTCGGACCATACTAAAATCTTACGATCTCTCTGAGTGGAGTTTGCATGTTCTCCCCGTGTCACTGTGGGTTTTCTCCGGGTACTCCGGTTTCCTCCCAAATCCAAAAACATGCATGTTTAGGTTAATTGGGCATCACTGTAAAAATTTCCCTTAGTGAGTGACTGAGAGAGTGAATGGTTGTCTGTCTAACTTGCGACAAGTTGGCCACTGTCCAGGGTGTTCCCCGCCTAAGGCCAAAGTCACTGGTATAGGCTCCAGTCACCCGTGACCCTAACGGGCTTAAGCGGTAGAAAATGAATGAATTAATGGTCTAAGTTTTATTATTTTTAATAAATTCACTTAAAGTTCTATGAAGTATTGTAACTTTATTCCACAGTTACAACAAGACCACCACAAAGTACAACTTAGCAATCTTGGACTGAAGATTTAGAAAACTTTGCCAGATTTTTAAATTTAATTTAAGTTTTGAGTCAGATACATGCTATAAATTTGAGCTAGTTGCTCAAATAAACAAGACTAAATACCTTGGCTGCACGTTGTTAAGTATGTGACAGCAGAAAAAAAAACAGTAAATATAAACATTTTTTTTTTTAAATTTTGACTGCTCCCAATACACATTAATTACTGTTTCTCTATTGAAAACATAACATCATTGTCAATTGTTTTGCATTTTAAACTTTCATATAGCTATAAATGTAGTTTGCTTTATGCGTCTCATCTTAAACAATATTCAAACTGCAAATGTACCAGAAGAACTAGTACCACAGTTTGGGAAACACTGAGCTAGCCCATACAACTGTTTTTTTATTCATCATTCATCAGCCCATATGGTCCAACACTGCCTTCTGTCATTACTGGAGATGAGAAAACGTTCACGTGTCTCTGTATGTGATTTATAGATTACCGTGACCCAGGTGAGTATCAGTCTGGACACAGAGGTCGCCAAAGATCAAGGGTCAGGGTCGTCTACCTCAGAGGTCACGCAACTACAGGAGTCCGTTTTCAATTAGGCTCCTGCTCTGTCCACGTGTCAGCACAAAATATGGATGGTCCACTGCTGCTGCTTTCACCAATCCATCTTTCCATTACAGCTTCAAAGATTCACCGAGAAGTCGTATCTTTGTGGAAAACCAGTGCTGACATCTGAAACACTTTGTCACACACGGAGCCATGTGGTTTATGTCTACAGTTTGTTCAATTTGTGGAAGTATGTAGCTTTATATGAGATTTTACAACTACGTGTCGGGAATATGTGGACGTCTGAAGCCGCGCTGACTTGTTCTTAAACTTGAATGACATATTTATATTAGTTATAATTGGAAACATATGGAGGAACAAATGGCTAAAAGCAATACTGATATAATATAACTTAAGATGGATGCACACTACAGTAGTTTTAAAACTTTTGCAATTGTTAGTCTTGTCAAAAAAGCACAGATACAGACATAAAGGGGACCTATTATGTAAATCAATGATTCAATGATTTTATCCTTGTTATAACTACATTCCCTCATCATTATTTTACTCAAAGTTGTATTTGAAATGATTCATGTCTGTTTGAGTAATCTTGTATTCTTCTACAGCTCTTACTCGAGTGTTCAGAAACTCCCTGTTCTTCACTTGTCTGTATTCACTATTTATAATTCAAAAAATAATACTCAAAGCAAAGTCAAAACTGTCCCATAGTCACTTCCAAAATAAAAATTAGTCAATTGAAATGTGTTGCTTGTTACAGTTAAATTTTAAAGTGAAGAGACAGTTTTAAACAGAAAGTCACTGGAGCAGTTTCTATTTTAAGCCGTTTAACAACAATTTGGGGTTTACAGTGAACAAATGTAATGTAGGAGCTGAGTCTAAAGGCAAAGCTCTCAATTTACCGGTCAATCTATGTTCCAACCCTCACCAATGGTCATGAGCTTTGGGTAATGACCGAAAGGACAAGATCGAAGATATAAGCGGTTGAAATGATTTTCCTCCGCAGGGTGGCTGGGAGAAAGGGTGAGGAGCTCTGTCACACGGGAGGAACTTGGAGTAGAGCTGTTGCTCCTCCACATTGAAAGAAGCCGACTCAGGTGGCTCAGGCATCTGTTTCGGATGCCTCCTGGATGCCTCCCTGGGAGATGTCCCACCGGAGGAGGCCCCGGGAGGACCCAGGATACAATGGAAGGACTCTCTCGACTGTCCTGGGAATGCCTCAAAGACGATCGTAACAAACTTTAATAAACATTCAGTGGCCAATTTAGACCCACTAGCTTAGAAGCACTTTCACTCCAGCACGAGTTGAGCCTTGACAGTATGCTAGTGGCCAAATAAATGACTGGATATTGGATATGGCACAAAATAAATAATTTTAATTTTTGTCTGAAATAAATGCTTATTGGTTATCATTTGACATTACAATATTTTATGGGGGGACTGTGCTTAACAGGATGGGACAACAAGTCTCCATTACAATCAGAGAGGTCTTGAGAAAAAAGACATGGAACCACTGTTTTAGGAATCAAAAATGCTCTATTATTAGACAAACTCATTTCACCCAAATACATACTTTTACTATATAACTGGTGCAACACAGATTTTTATGAAGTTCTAAGCCTTCGATGTAAAACGTATATTGATTTCTCCTTTAACACGTTATTTCTGTTAGTGATGCTTTCAAACATGTGACTGAGAAGAACAAAAAACAGTAAGCACAAGGTCACAGTGTGTATCAAACCTTCTGTTAGTGGCTACATGCTTAACCTCCTGAGCCTCTAAAGCAGTAGTTCTTCTAAAACAATGAGTGGGATTATCTTGATTTACAGACTTTTGCATCTGGACCGAGGCTGTGAGGTGAACGGCACACAGGCGTCCCAGCTGAGAGCCAGAGGAGGAGTGTGGGACTGTTTGAGCTCTGTTTCCTGCTCACGTCCCATGTGTTTAATGTGGGGCCCGGGGCCAGAGCTGCTTCCTGTGTGTGATGTGTCCCAGAGCAGAGCAGCCCGACTCGCACAAAACCAGACCAGAGAGTGACCCCTGAAGAAAGAAAGGACAATCTGAAATAAGCAGGCACACAATCTGGAGAAGGACTAAACTTGAACTTAAGCTAGAGTTAACCAGAAATAGACTTGGACTAGAAGTGGGAAACATATTGAAAAATGTATGACAGTCCAGCTTAACCTAATAGGCTCTCCAAAAATCTGATCCGCAAATATTGCAATAACTCCTGTTTGCTAGGTATATTCTGCTCATACCATAAACCCAATGTGACTTTATTAGTTTTGGTATATTTTTGCTCTACTGACATGTTATGGTCAAATCTTGGTTTATTGGCTAGTAGGCCTATTGGTTTAGTCCAGACTTGGCAAACTGCGGCCCAGGAGTCAGATGCGGCCCTCGAAATGTTTCAGTGTGGCCCAGCACATTTTTGAGAATACACGGGCTCACACTGCTTCCAGTCTAAATCCAGATCCGGATCAGTGTGGGTGCGTTGGTCACTCACACTGTGACAGAGTATACATGCATATGTATGGACACTGCCAGCATCGCAAGGCCATGAGTTCACGAGGATTCACGCTTCCTGAGACTTCACGCGATCACTGAGCACATGTACTGTATATGTAAACACAGAACACTTGTGCTGAGCTTTGGGATATTTCACGTCACTTCATTTTCTGTTTGATTTTTCTGACCTATTAGTTTAGTAGTTCATAATGACTTTATTTTGAAAACCATGATGCACTGTATGCTGTTTTTTACCAATCCAGCAAAAATGAAGTGCTCCGGTGGTCCGGCAAAAGTTCCTTCCAACAGAAAAGATCTGACATCCGGCAGCTTGCCGGACCAGACGAATTGCTGTGTGAGAGCCTCTTATTTTTTCAAGAAACTGAAAACCTTAATATTTATCACAATAATGGGTCAAAATAGTAAATTAAAAAAACTATGTTTACAAAAATTAGTTTGAAATAATGATAATTATGACCGGATCTGGCCTCCACCACATAGAAATAAGCCCAAGATAAACAACCTAAAAAAGGCTATAGCAGTAGTTCAATTTTTGTCAAAAGTGTTGACTTGTTGTGCCATGTCTCCCCAAAAAATCTGGTCCTATGGAAAATTAAACTGAATAGCTGCAAATGACAAATGCTGTTTGTACATGTGCAAAACAAGAACATTGATTTTAAAAACCCTAAAGACACAGGGATGATCATCTCATTTGTCTCAGTGTTCTGGTCTGCGATGGCCCCCTGAAGGAAAAACGGTCCAGTCAAAGAGAGCTGTGGACCTCCCATTGTCAGGACAGACCCCCAGCTGGAGTCGACATCATGAACACTACCATCCCAAACTGTTTACAACATGTTTGCTCTGGAGAGGAAGAGTCTGTCTGTCCTCAGCACTTTTACTGTTTATCTGTGGAGTCTGGCATTTCACTTTAAACAGCAACAAAATCCAGCCACACTGATTTTCTTTTAGAGACGATAAACCAAATCAATCCAATCAGTTTCTAGTAGTCCTTAAAGTCTTTTCTCAGACAAATGGACTTTCTGCACCAACTGAAGTGCGTTTTTGACTATTTTCTGTAGTAAATAGTCTAGAATGAGTAATTGTGAAGTACATGTTGACCAAATGTTGGCTCATTTTGAATACATGTTAAATTCCTCACTGTGGCTCTTGTTTGAGTTTGAATGAGGTGTTTGGACATGTGACTCTGGGTCTGACGGACAACACTGAACTCCACCAAACAACTGTATCCACGCACGAGAAGCAAAGATAAACAGAGAGAGAGAGAGTGAGAGAAGGGGGAAAGAGAGAGAAAGAGAGAGAGAGGAGAGAGTGAGGAGAGAGAGAGAGAGAGAAAGATAGAGAAGCGAGAGAGAGAGAGAGTGAGAAGAGATAGAGAGAGAGAGAGAGAGAGAGAGAGAGAGAGAGATAGAGACAGAGAGAGAGAGGAGAGAGAGATGAGAGTGGGGAAGCGTAAAAGAGAGAGAAGAGAGAGAGAAGACGGAGAGAAAGAGAAGAAAGAGGGAGAAAGAGAGAGTGAGAAGAGAGAGAGAGAAAGAGAGAGGAGAGGAGGAGGAGAAAGAAGAGACAGAGAGAAAGAAAGAAAGAAAAATAAAAGACAGAGAAAGAGAGCTAGACAGACAGACAGATAAAGGACAAAGGCAGAGATGCTGTACAGATTTTTCTGCTCATTTCCATTTGTAGTCCTCCTAAGTGTCCAACGCTTCAGGGGAAACCAGAGATATGGAGAGACCATGCAAACTCCAGATAGAAAATCCTCAAGTTGCCCGTTGTCTTGCTATGAGGCCATTGTGTCATCAACTTACGTGTGTTTGTCAAACTAAATAAATGAATGCATGGCACTTTTTTGCTCATAATTAATACATTGAACTTTGTTGAAGACCTTTTGAAGTTGTTTCCATCAAATTATCAAACTTTTTTTTTTACTTTAGCTTTGTGAGTCACGATACCCTTTGGGATGAGTGCTGATTCGTTGTGCAGAGGGTTGTGAATCTGCTTCACTTTTGTCTTTAGAAAACTGTTTTTAAACATTTAAATTCTGTGCTTTACATAGTGTTGCATTTAAGTCTACAAAGCTTTACTTTCCAATCCCAGAACCTAAAAATTATAAATCAATTTCAGTAATTTACATGGGACAGTCTGTAGAAGCATTAGTGAACATTTTCTTTGACAAAAGTAAAAAATAATTCTTAACCAGATCTAGCAGTATACGGTCACTTCAGGATTGTTTTCCTTGAGTAATTTTACCAGATAAATATTATTTTGATATAATAAAATATTTGTGTGTGTGCAGAGGAAAGGGAGGCTCAGGCCTGGATCTGCTGCTGCTGCGGTTCAGACAAGTTCAGACATTTCACTGAAACTGTGACGCACAACAACAACAACAGTGTGGTCGCACTGAGCACGCTCACTGAGGAGACCGGACAAGGATTAGACTTTTGAACAGAAAAAACACACACAACATTTAACACACACATGCAGATAAATGTTACAGGTGAAATAATTTGTATTTTTACATCCTTAATTATTCTTGAACAAATGATAAATTAATGAATGGAAAGTTTATTGAAGCTTATGACTTAATCAATTAGCTACGGTTAGAATTTAGGTTGGGAGAATTATTAGAGTAGTTATTATAAAGTTTTATCATATTTTTGTGTTTGTGTCCAACATTGAGAGAATATTAACCCTTTAAACGCCAAAGTCATTCCAGGTTGTTCTATATTTCAGAAAAGCCTCAGTAGCTTGGAAAATATAGATCAGTGACATTAGCTATTAGTAAATAAACCATGTAATCGCTACATTATTATTATTTGCATTAGGCTATTTACTCAGATTGGAAGAAAAGTTTAGATACAGAAGGGTCTAAAAATACTTTCCAAAATGAAAATAGATTGAGTTAAATAATGCTGCTTCTTACAGTTAAATTGAATCTGCCTGCTCATAATTCTAAGCAGTTTTAGATCAATTTATCCCTCTTTTAATGCAGAACTAAGTAACATTTTACCTTGTTTAATGTCTTTGTAAGTCACCATGATGGTATATGTGTTTAAGTTTTATTTTGGGATATTCGAGGCAGGCGTCTGGTCTCTCAGTTGCCTCTCACAACAAATGCGGCAACTGCAGTTTCTTCGTCTTGCCATAATCCTGACCCGAATAACTCTCGGGAGAAACTCTGGCTCTTTTTTTGTTTTGTTTAGCAGGGTAAAATGTGCTAACATTTTTTGTGGCCTTATTTCAATCCAAAAATTGTGCAAAAAATGGAAAAAAAAAAATACTATGTTTTGATTCAGTAGGCTACTTTACTTACGTATACTAGAGAGCTATAGTAGCCTCTCCTTTGCTTCATCTGTATAACAAATAAACATATCTAATTGCACTTTTCTGTCCAATTTTGCCTCAAGGCGCATTAAAAGCAGAAATCTTCTGGTAGAAACTACAAAAAGATATCATTCAGGATTTGTCCGCTAATTTCGCGCACCAGGTTGTGTTAATGCATCGATAACAAAGAAAGTGTTAAAAGTACTCAGCTCTTTGTGTGACTGATATGATGCATAGGCCCCAGCTGGACACCGAGCCACTGCTGAGCTTTCTACTTTCATACATGTAATGCTTTATACCATTTCACTCTCATGACTTCAATAGCTGCTCTTTCTTTTGCCTTGATAAATGGCTCTTGCTGTAAAAAGTAGGCTGCTCTAATCAAAAGGGCTTGGGGGATTTCTTGTTGTTGTCGAGAAGTCTTTTCTGCTCTTTTCAATGGACTCCAGTGAAGGCTGTACTACACACACATGATCCTGTCTTTAGGACTAGCCACTCGGACATGATGCAAGTCAACGTCTTTTCTTTAATACAAGAAAAATGGATTGAGGGCAAAAGAGAAAATAGTCTTTGATATTTTGTTCTATGAGTGGCTTTTGGGACTAAATCATGATATAAATAGCAACTTTATTTGGGTTATAAGATGGATTGTACTGAGGTAGTTTGATGATAGTTGAAGCTTTTCAAGTCAATTTTTGCAATAAACGTTTACATGTTGTAAAACTGTAAATCAAATTTGGTCTACCCAATTCCAGCCTGTTTATAAGTGTAGTCTGTTCACGTTTGGACTTGTTATAACGCCCAGCACTTATTGTTCTGAACAACAAATCAAATTGTTTATAATTATATGTGAGAATAGAATGTCTATTGGGCAACTGGTGTCGCACTAAGATTATTTACGTAGCAGCTAAATCAGAAAAATAAGGCAGCATCCACCACATTTAAGATATCACCTGATGATCTAAAGCAACATTTTTTTTTATTTTTTTTTTTTATCTTGGTGGCTTATTTGAACTTTTAACTGTGGATAAACAGCCAGAAAGCATTCCTGGAAAAAAGTGTAAAAAAAAAAACAATCAAAAAAACTGCGATACTCCAAATCAACAATGGCAAGCAATAAGTTGGCAGAAGATGCAGAGGAATTAAGAATTTGTTTGCATACCTGTCACAAAAAATAACTAATAATAATAAAGTGGCAAAGCAACAAACAAGAACAGACACTGATTCAAGAAAAGAACAAGAGAACTGAACATCTGGAAAGACGAAATAATGATTTGGAAAAGTATTTCAGAATGGAGAATCTCCAGTTTTCACTCTTGCACAGGCTGCAGCAGGAGATACAGGAGATGATAAACAGCCACCGTGAACATCAAGTTTTTTCACAAGTTCTTTAAGCGCTAAACATTTTAATAAACTGTAAGAACAGCCACACTTTGCCTCAGAGGAAGGATAAAAAGACAAACATTATCATTCATTATCAGGAAGCGAAAAATGGAGGTGCTGAGGTAAGGCAGAAAACTGAAAAGTGCGTACGTGTCTATGTGAACAAGCAACTCACCACAAATGCTGAAGTTGCCGGAGAAGTAAAGATGTTGAAAAAAAAGATCCAAGACACTTGGACAAGAAAATGCAGCTTCTGCGAACTGCCCTATCGTTTGTGATGCATTAGATTACTGGTAGTTGGAAAAACACACTGATTGGCTTAATGTTGTATATTCAGTAAGGCATGTCAATTATTAGGCATAAATGAATCTTGCATAATGAATCTTGTTGATCGCAAACGCAGCTTTAGAGCATAAAGAAAGATTCAGTGAAGTACTTTAAGATGCTTGACCTCTACAGTACTAATTTATAAATTCATAGCTTTTCAGGAAGTTTGTCTGCGCTCTGAGAAAGAGTTTAGTGATGCAGACTGGAGCATGTGAAGAGCTTTAGGCTGATTTTACACCCAGCCTCTGTCTGTTCTGTGAAAGGACGGTTCTTTTACTCTGCCTGGGGTGTTGCTTTTAAGAGCATGTTTTTTGCAATAGGTTTCAAAGAATGTTATTAACTATATGATCTGAGATGAATAATTACACTTTATATGACATTATGCACTCAAAAATATGTATATAAGAGAGTTGTCCAGGGTTAGAGATCAGCTGCAGCACAATATCAGATTACGCAAACATGAACAAATCAATCCAAACTCTGACTAAACTAATCATGAGAAATCACTGTTAATATGATTTTAAAAGTCAGAAACATGAGACCTTACATAGAAAATGTTCAATTTTTTCTCCACCAACAAAATAAAATCTACATTAAGGGTCAAATATACTACCAAGCTCCTGACAAGTGCTCCAGAGGCACTGAAGGATGGGTCAAATGCACAGAAAGAATCAGCGTATTTTTGGTATTAGCACTAACCTGAGATCGAGACAGATCATCTTGTGTTTCCTAATAGAGAATATCATTACAATTACTGTAATTTCTGAACTATAAGCCACAGGTTTTTTGACAGGCTTTGAACTCTGCAGTTTATACAGCAATGCCACTAAATTATATACCTATAGCCTCCCATTGACTTACAGTTATTATAAACAAGTCAGGCTATTTATGTTTTTTTTTTTTGTTTGTTTTTTTTATCTAATTGGTGATGCTAAATATTCAGGTGTGCTCAATAGTGAAAAATGTACATAAGTGGTCAGAGGTCAATTATTTTCAAAATGGAAGCATAACCAGACTGGACTAGATTAGAATGAATGTACAAAAGGGTCCATGTCTTCTGATTCCTAATGATGAATAAACTTATAGGTTCTGTTCATGTGTCAGTGTAATCCCCTATTTGTCAAGGATTTGTCCATTTATATCAGATTGAAAATGACTTTCAGATGAGAGTTGAAACATCTTGATCTTTGAATAAGCTTTTATACTGATTTGTTCACGACATCACAACATTCTACGGGCAGTTTTATTGTAATGCGGTTAATGGGTCTACGTGCAGAAATTACATGCAAAAATTATCAGCAGATTTTAAATTGGTGAAAAATCTTTTTTTTTTAGATATTTTATGACAAAGTGCAATGATGCCTCTTGCCCACCATCTGACCTCATGACATCATCAAGTTCTTGTCCTTATAGAACCTATTTGTTTGTCAGAACTCCTGCCTCAAGCCTTTTCTTTCAATTGCACCAAAACAAACTTCTTTCAACACATGGAGTATCAGCAGCGTTCATTGCTTCCCTCTTCAATTCACTGAAAGTCCGTTGGGTTTTTCCAGCCAGATGTGGTTTTCCTCCTTGTTTTTCCTTGTAAGGTAAGGGTAATGTTTATTAAGGAAATACAATTACATTAAGCACAATGGCAGAGATGCTTGTACCAGATTATAGCTGTACAGGTAATTTCCATCTGTAGTCTTGGGAAGAGGAGAGGGAAGGCACATTGGACATGTTTTTAGTTGTAGCAAACCTACGCAGACACGGAGAGAACATGCAAACCCCACATAGAAAAGCCCCCGGCAGGCTTCTTGCTATGAGGCGCTAACCGCTGTGCCACCGTGTCACCCATTTATATTGAGAGTGATTAGACCATACGCTTCTCTGACAGGGAAATGTGACATGCCCAAATGACTCTTACTACAACTAAATCATTCTCTAAATAATATTGAGATTTAAGTTGACAATGCCTTGTAATGTTCTATGGAACAATAATTATTATCATTAATATTAAAAATGCTCTTCAACATTATTATGATATGAACACATGATAAAAGGTGTTTATTAGCTATTTTCTTTTACCAAATTATTCTCCAGGAAGAGTCTATTTTTCAGAAATTTGTTGTCACAGCAACAATGCAGAACTTAATAATTTGTTAGCTAGCACCAACTGGAGATTTAGGACATTTTTGCAGCTAATCAAAAAATTAATTCATCCATCAAATGGACTAAAAACATTTTCATTGGCAAAAGAAAGCTAAGAGGTTGAACTGTGTGTGATCCTCAAGTTTGAGTCAGTTTTTTTCAATTTTATGTGATTTCAATTTTTTTTTTTACATGTTGCAAATTCAATATGTATGGTTATTTATAATCAGTCTGTAGCTGTTTTTCCTATTTTAGTTGTGTTTTGTTTCTCCTATGTTTCTCCTATAAGATAAACTGTAATTCATGACTCTCATTAATTTCCGCCACTCACTGCTGACATTCAGAATGTTTTGATGTCATCTGCACAAACCTTTATAGTGCAATCTCTCTCACATCTCTCAATAAAAAGGACCGTTTTGAGTATCGGTAGTGACTTCTTTAAGTACCGCAGTCATTATTTATAGACAATATTACAAAACCATTAAGGCAAAGCTTAATAAAGACCAGACTAGAACATGCCCCACCTTTACTCCACCTTTGCCAGTGTCACCTCTGAACAGGCCTCGACATGAAAAGGGAAAAAACATATCAAAACAAAAGTAGGCCAGAAACCAGGCCAAGCACACAGAAAGCACATGCAGTAAGAAGCGACCACAGAGTAATTATGTTTATGTGTAAAAAGTGACACATGCCAACTCATGTCAATCGTTTTCAGATTATTTGCATAAAAATGTCTTGAACAGTTTGAATCCAGTCAGTCTTCCAAGTCACGTTTCATGTGTTTATGTAAATACTGAATAACGATAATGATTGTGAAAGTGGCTAAACGTACTTATGTCAAATTGATTGCAAAACTTTAGATTTTGACACAAATTAAGAGGCAAACTTAAAATATGTTGATACTACACTGCAAAATAAGGCAGCATCCACCACATCCACCACAAATACTCTGCACAAAATAGGAGCCATTTCTTCCAGATATATGTTCTAGTTTAGATAGAATTCAAATTTAAGCCAACTTTAGTCCAGTTTTGGCAATGTATCTTTTATTTTCAGCATTGATTAGGGCTGATACTGATCTTTGGCTTTTACAGTGGTCAATAGTCGATACTTTCCAATGCCAATATTTGCATTCTAAAAAATAAACACTAAAGATATATAATCTGGGATGAAATAGTTATCTTGTTTCAGCATAATTCAATATCCATAAGTATAATTTACTTGATAATGATAACTTAGATACAGAGCAGAACCAAGCTAAATTTATCTTATAATCCAACTTGTTGCTTCACTGTCACTTCGTCTTAACAACTGATGACTCACATTAAACTTGGCACGCAGATGAAATCACATCCACGTTCACTGTCTGTGTTACAAACACTAAACAGAAACACTGAGATGATAAAAGAATTATTGTAGTGGCCAGGAACAGCATCACAAGTAAAGTCATACAGAACAGAAATAAATTGATTATTAGCTATGTTCCTCTATCATCTAGTGGGCCTAAGTAGATTGGAACACGTTCAATTATTTAGATCAGAGTTTCTACAGAGATGGACAGGTCAAATTTAAGATTTTTTAAGACCACAAAATATACAAATTCAGATCTATTTGGAAGTCGTGACCTACAATATTTCGCAATGCTGCTTCTTTTCCAACGACTTCTCACGATATAATTGCAAATTTTGCTACAATTATGAAAAATGAAATGAATTAACAATAACTAACGTAATTTATGCAGCAATCAAGGATTCCCTCTGTTCCATCAATCAAGTAACAGCAGAAACATGCCAAGTGTGTTATATTATTGAGAATATTACTGACAAATGTGTAATGTAAGATCTGTGCAAAATTTTTAAGACCTCACATTCCAACTTTTCTATCTAAGACTTTTACCCTGGACTCTGGAGAAAATCTTTATATTAACATTTGAAGAATTACTACTACCTTGTTGGCTTGTTGGCAACCCTGCATAAAACTTCTGTGAATGATGCCAAAGACAGAGCAAGCAGATGTACAGTATTACAGATGGACTGTGGCAAAAACAGAAACAGAAAAACTTATTCTGACTGGTGATGCCCAATGACAATGTCAGACATTTCTGTTGTAATTTGAAATCATGCTGACTCAGAGATCAGATTACCCTAATGCAGTTTGGCCCACAGCAAATAAGTTGGAACCGTGAGTCGTTAAAACATTTCTTCCGCATCTGTGACTTTTAGTTTCTTTTTCATCTTTTGAAACAGTAGAATTAGGTCAGGTTTATACATGATTAGCATTTCTTACTTTAGAAATTCTGTAATGTACGCAGTATAAGTATGATGTAGGCTATTACTGTATTAGTGAAAGAAAAAAAAAATCTGAAAATCAAGCCATGACTAAAATTAACTGAAAGTAAAGTAGCCATGAAAAGTACAACAACTTTGAAATAAAATGGCAAAAGTGGATGTCAAAAAGTTATTCAATAAATAAAGATAATTGTGGAAATTACACCTCAAATGCAGAGTAATTAGGACTAAATTCAGTGGTAACATCAGATCATTTGTGGTACAAAATCTGGTATTTTAGTAAATCTGCTCCAAAATAAGCAAACATTCAGATAATTTTGGCCACTTTTGCTGCTTAGAGGAAAGAAAAGCTGTGCACCTTTCAACAAATTGCCTGCATGGTTCAAAAGAAAAACATAAACCATAATTAAGAACACATAGAAATAGACATGTTTTATGCCATGCTGTAGAGTAGACAAAGCAGCAAAACTTCCAAAAGAACATAGGAATCTTGGAATTTTTAGGAAACAAGAATTTTGTAGCGATACATTAACAACAGATGTTAATCCAATTTATAGCATCATATTTAGAGTTAAATGGTGGTGCTTTCATTAGAGCTTTATGGGGCAGGAGGTTCTCCTCTTCTAAAAATGCCCCATTTGAGAACCGATGTGGTGTTGAGATCCTTCACTGGCTTTTGTTTAACAATTACTTTGGCTACATTTAGGCATAATTATACTGTTAGGTTTAGAATTGACCTTTCGCCGAGCCCCGCCCCCCTTAGTTACAGTTGCTACGTCCGTCAAATATGACAGCGTGCCATAGACTTCAATGACAGAAAGAAGTACACCTGTTCACGTTAGTGACTTTTTTAAAGCAATTTTTCCGCGATATCCTCTAGATCGAGGCAAAAGGGGTTCACTCTGCAGCGGAGGGATTTATTCAAAACATTAAAATACACAACGGAGGGACATAACTCCTATGGAGGCTAATGCTACTGGTCTCAAGCTAAATCAGAGAAACACATGATCTTTAACGTTACCTCAAATACAACAATCACAGTCTTGTGCTGCTCTTGCACTGCCGGGTAAGTTCACTTTCATATGTTAAGGTCTATTTTTCTCTATTGCAAGAATATTGTTCATTTACGAGGCTATGTTAGCGAGCTAAACCAACCCGTGTTGTCTAAAGCTAAGAGGCTCGCTAAACTTAGCAGCTTAGAGCGTAACTTCTGCAGTTATATCCTCGTCGTGGTATAACTTGGGTCTAGTTTGTGTTTTTGCCTCTAGATCTGACAACACAGTCAGTCCATAGCTATAGTTAAACATTAGTTTTACCTTTGAGCAGACATTTGTTCGATATATTTCGCTGGTAGAGGAGCTGTCCCGAGCCGCCCGTACTGTTTAATCCATTGTAGCACTGCTCCAGTTGTTTTCAGCTTTAGAAATGGAAAGAACACAACTCCTCCGGTCAATATTTTGGGGTATCTGCGGTCCGGTTTACATAAACCTTAGGCGCATCGCTTCACCGTCTTGCTTGGAGCTCAAGATTTGACGGACCATATTTACATAGCAACGGTTGCTACGATGTTTGATTGGACAAAAGCCGTTTTGGGGCGGGGCTCGGCGAAAGGTCAATTGGGTACGAGTTAGCAACAGTAGATTTAAAAAAAAACAACAACAAAAAAACAGTTTTATTATTTTCTAGAGCTAACTTGAAATAAGGGGGTCTCGACAGGGGTGTCCGGGTTCGACAGAACACTTCTCTGAGTGTTTTACCAAGGTTGAGACTCTAAATAAAAAAAATAAGCATACTGGTACTTCTTTTTGGACAGTACAAGCATTTCTTTTGTCCCACTCAAGGCAATGGGTTTCTTTATAGAGCTATAACACATTTGTTCAGGATGGATTTTAAAACTCTGTAATGTAGTAACATATGTTTATTTTTAATTTTAATTTACCTTTATTTTACCCGGGACGTCCCACTGAGATTCAGAATCTCTTTTGCAGGGGAGCCCTGGGGTAAGGGTCAGGGGAGGAATTAATGGAATGTTTTTAGTTGTAGGAGGAAACCGGAGTACCCAGAGGAAACCTACGTAGACACGGCAGAACATGCAAACTCCACACAAAAAGGCCCAGGGCGGCGCAGGAGTTGAACCCAGGATCTTCTAGCCATGAGGCCAGCGCACTAACCGCTGCGCCACCGTGTCACTGTTACTGTATGTTGATTTTATATCTATGGTATATATTTTGTGTTTTATTTTGTTTTATTGGGAAGCACTTTGATCACGTTTGTGTTGTAAAAGGCTATATAAATAAATGTTTGATTGATTGACATTACACAAGATACAGAAATCTATGAAAATCACTCTGAAGAAAAAGTTACACCCACAAATGCACTCAGCTGACTGTCAATGAGTTATCTAATCCTCTTCCAAGCACTGCATCTGTTGAACTCTGACATCTTGCTTTATACTGGTGGTTTACAGAGCACAGCAGCAGTAAACTGTAAACAAACACATGAGTCAAACGACACACAAACATCCTGACATCATCGCTGTAATGACTTTAGTTCTGAAGCTGTGACCAAGTGGAAAGTGTCTGATAAGAAAACACGAGCTACAGCTGATGGGTTTGTGCAGGTTTTACAGTGAAGTCATAGAGATTTAGTCTGTTTTTGTTTTTACTGAGGGAACAAAAGAAACGCTGCTTTAGCTAATCCGCTCTGAGTCAAGCCAACTTTGACATTTACAGTGACATTTAGTCAAACCCAGCCACTGAACCTATAATATTATTAAATATATGAGCTAATATTATGTTGTTACAAAGAATTATACAAGCTTTAGTCATTAAAATGATTAAACAACGCAACTTTTTTCCTTTAAGCTTAGTTTAATTTTCAAAAACACATTTTCACAGATGGATTAATTTCTCAGTCTGAAAACATGCTTTTCCACTTTGTGATGTCATTAGGTGTTAATACAGGAAGTGCTCCACTGTGTTTAAACTCCACAACCATCAATAGAATAATTTGGACCACCTACATTGGCAGCTAAGGCTAATGTTTTAGCTTTGTTTTGATTGCTTGAGTGCTCAGTGAAACAGAAAATATTGGAGACTTTTTGTATTAAGTGAACAAAAGCAACAAACAACAGGACAAAACTTAACGTTATTCAAATGTTTGTATTCTCAGTTCAGTTGAGGTTAAAATGTCAAACATACTGTATTGTCTTAACAAGGTGGAAAGAAGTAATTTTGCAGATCAAGACTGCAAAATTACTCAAACATTTGTAAATGAAAGATGTTTTTGACGAGGAAACAACATTTGAACCTGGCTAAAAGCTCCCAGTCAGTTTGACATCATATAGACCCAGGTCAATGGTGAATCTCTGCTGTCCTCTTGAGGCAGACTCGTGCAATGACTGAACATGAAAACCAATCCTGATATTTTATGTTTTGTTGTTAGAGTATGCTATGGCAGAACTATGTAGTTTTATTTTCAGACTTTATTGTTGATGCACCCTGGGGTTTTAGGCTCTACAAAAACAAATAACTGTCATAAACTTTCTTCCTGCCCCCTGCGGAAGTCTGCTTCTATAGCAAAAAGTAAGCCGATGTTGCATGCACTAACACTTACTAGGACCATATTTCTTGGCCCTCAGACTTCTTGCTAGATTGGTCCAAATTACAAATACATCTAGTTTTTAACGTCAAATTTGAGCAATTAGTCAAAATAACACATTGATGTCATACAAAAATGAATGTTTAATGCCTTATTGTAAGAGTGATGGTTCATTTAAATAAGGTAAAATGTAACATTTTGAATGATTCACTTCACAGCCATGCAATACAATATGGCCCTCCTGTCCATATAAGTTTCAAAATGTGGCCCACTGAGAAATTTACTGTGATTTTCTGACTTTTTACATTTAAAGCAGGGATACCTGATTTTCACATCGCTAAACAGGAAGTTAAAAGTGTCCAAGTAAAAAATATAGTTTGTGTTTCTAATTACTGTATTCTTTGCACTGTTAAATCATTTGATAAAATAAATTTAAAAAAAAGCACATGCATAGGCCTTAGTTGATAATAAATCAATCAGAATCTATAACTCAGCCATATTGTTGTATAAGCCTCAAAGTTTCAAAGCTTGTGAAAAAAGTAACTGCTTACAGTCTGAAAATTATGGAGCTTGAACAAGAAAAAAACTATAGGATTTATCAAGCAAAAAAACATATGTTTGTATTTCACCCAAAATACTTAAAATATATATATATATGGTTGATTACTTGTTTCTACTCGAGTATAAAAATGCAAATATCTTTATGAAGATCTACTGAAGGTCTTTTGTTGTTTTATGTCTCCCTCTGCTGGTGGTTTATAATATGTAATTATTTATACCTCTCTTGTAGTTGACCAAAGACATTCTTGATCTACTGATGACACAGATTGTCAGAATTGCCTCTTAGTCATGTCAACCAAAGACAACAAATGCATCAAATTAGATGCAAAAACAGCAGATTTACATGTAAAAAAGAAAATTAGCCCAATGACTTGCTGCCAAATTTTCAGCCAGTTAACTCCTGTTTGTTGCCTTGCATTCTGGTCAACAAATAAGATTCTAGTCGATAGAAAGAAACACTGATTGATTAATTGACTAACAGCTACAACCCCACTCTTTCCATTTGTTCTTTGAGTGATTTGAAAGGTAGAAAAGAGACCATTTGGCACATAATTAATGGAATGTAATTTTATATCAATATGTAGTCTGTGTATATGCAAGACTAAATGTCTACATCATTAGCTTCAATTATTGATTATAAATATGAGTAAATAAGTATTATTCACATACTATCCTTTGAGGCAGTTCATTTTCCGTGCAAATGGATGCGCTTTTTTTCCATTTTTTTTGATGTTTCTAATTTGATTTTATTATTTAGTTTTGTTATGGAGTACAGTAGCCATCTAGGATTTGGTTAGGCGGGAAACTCTTGACATAGCCAGAAAACCATTATCATCATCATATTCATAGTAAAAATTACAGTGATGAATTATAAATGCAGTAATACAGAAGAAAACATGGAACAAGAACATGCAAATCCATAGAGAGATAGTGAGATGTTGACTTGGCTTAACCTGGGAGTTGAACCCACAATCTTTTTGAAAAAAAAAAAAAATCTTTGATGGAAAGCTAAAGCTCTAAACACTCTGCTACGTGCTGCTAAAAAATAAAAAAAAACTTCATTCATTCATTTATTTTTTTTTCCTATACTTTGGATCAACAGAAAAAGGTAAGAATATATACATTTTCAGATTATTCGCGTGATATACTAGGTAAAATTAACACGTTCCTCTTTCCTTCACTAGTCATCCCACAGAGAGTCTCTAAAAAGTCTCCTGGCTGCGGACCAAGCTCAGATCAAACATTCGCTTCAGTGACTCAGCGTCTGATTGTTCTCAAACTTAAATAAACTAATAAGCATTTCCTGACTCCTTCATGCATGCCACTTTCCAAACACGCTTCAGTTGTGTCTGGAAACCTCCCACAGCGTCGTCAAGAAGAGCTATAAATCAGCAGAAAGAGTGACTTTAGTCTGACTCCTGCCTATTATAATGTTTGACCCGAAAGCTGTTTTTAAAGCCCTCTAAATGTTGTTATTATCAAGGTATTTGCAAGAGAAAGTTCTACAAAATCCCTGTTATTTCAGTAAGTTATGGGGCAGGTTTAACTATAAAGACCGTGTCACTTTACTGAATCTCACCATGACAGTTCTTCTCACTTTGAACATGCCTGGCCTACATTTTATTCAAATGTACCTATTTTAGTTCACATTTTAGTTCATATTTAAAACTATAACTGGGCAATATGATGATAAAAATCAAATCTTGAGCTCATGCCTTTGACAATCTGCTTTTTGATGAAATTGTCCTATCGTGATTTCCCATTTCTCTATTTGATGCTTCTATTTGTTCATATACAGACAATTTTTTTCCTCACCAACCTTTCTCTTTTGGCAGCCTTAGAGTTGCAAAGTCTCCTTCTTTATCACAACTTTGGGCTCTAATTTTGTATTTTGATGGTCACAAATCAGGGTGTTTTGGGCTTGCTCCTGAGCGGCACTTTTACTATATATAGAGCTGATTTTTGTCCAGTTTCAAGTTTGATCCACAAAAATATATTAATTATGCCAACATTTTTAACACCTAATGTTCTCATTATTGATAACTTTTTAGTGAAGGGCAGATGTTGCTTGTTCAGTGCTGCCTTTTACTGTCCTGGCCGATTATGCATATTTTGAACCACTATTGACATTGAAATCAGTTGAAATCAAGAATACAAAGCATCCTCATTAATATGCATGACATAATCAAAATATCAATATCGGAATTTTAGGATTGATACGAGTATCGGGTATCATGATATATCACCAAATCGATATTTTTGAACACCCTACAACCCGGCCAGTCTTTATACTGCTTTGAGTGAGCGACTACTTTGGGAAAAAAACAGATAACTTTATTTACCTCAAAGGCAATGAGAAAATAGACATAACATTAAAAAAAATTGAAATCATGGTCTGGCTCCATGAAAATTGTGATTTTTGGGGGGCTTTTTTTGCCATATTGCCCAGCTCTATTTTAAACATGCAAGGTATTAGGGTAGGGGGACACATTTTGTAAACTGACCTTCCTGAGCTTAAAGTCATGGTATAATGGAGCTATGGACCTTATCGTTTACCGACAATAATGACGTAAATCATACGTGGTCTCTATTCCTTTTCCACCTTTCAAGACACTCAGCACATTCTCATTCTTTCCAACACAAAAGAAGAATCAGCGTAAGCAGACACTGGGGCAGGCTGGGTTAAGTACGACATAAAGGCAATTTGTTCTGGTCATCTTGGTGTTCCAATGGTATCCCATCCAAGTACTAACCAGGCCCTGGTATGCTTAACTTCTGACATCGAATCAGGCTGCTGACAACAGGTATAGCGATCATGGTTTTTTGTAATTGTGTGCTACTTTTTTTTTTTTTTCACTTTATTGTAGGAAGGTCTAAAAACAGGATGCTTTTCTTGTTGGACTATTTTCTACTGTATTATTGATCAATGACTCATTATTTGATTTTAACCATTCTGTTCTCCTTTTTCCCCAAATCAGGACTTTGGTGAGGCAACTGTTTTTATGTTTTTGGAGACAATATACTGAATTGTCCTACACGTTTGACAAAGTCACACAGTAACAATACATTAACTTTTTGAAAATAATAATCGTTGCACTATTGTTCTGATTACTGTGTATATCTTTATTGTTTCACTTATACTTATTTTTTCATGCCCTTAGATTTTTTTTATACAGTACAGACCAAAGTTTGGACACCCTCTCATTCAAAGAGTCTTTTTTTTCATGACTATGAACATTGTAGATTCAAACTGAAGCATCAAACATGAATACAGAGGAGAGTGATGGGTACTGTGCAGATAACTGGCCTCACAGTCACCAACCTGAACCCGATTCGAGTCGGTTTGAGGTGAGCTGGACCGGCAGAGTGAAGGCAAAAGGCCAACAAGTACTAAGCATCTCTGGAAACTCCTTCAAGAACCTAGAAATATGACATATTTTCAGTTTCACACTTTTGGTTATGTACTAACTTCACATGTGTTAATTCATAGTTTGAATGTCTTCAGTGTGAATCTACAATGTCCATAGTCATAAAAATTTAAAAAAAGTCTTTGAATGAGAAGGTGTGTCCAACTGGTCTGTACTGTATATATTTTTATTCTTCTATTATTATTGCATCGAAGCAAGTTCCTGGTTTGTGAATTTTATTTTGTTTACTGACACTGGCAAATAAACTGTTGTTGTGCTCCATCATGAACAAATTCAAAACAGTGAACTAAGTAATATAGTAGTTAAATTATTATTGTTCCTAAAATTTTTGTTGTAATACAGATTGAACCAATCGATTTGACATATCTCTGCATGATCATAACAAAGTATAATGTTATAGAAAACCCTCTTGTGAGTCTATTTGCTTGTGCTTTTCTACTAATCACTTTTGGTTGTGCACATTGAACTCTGTTATTACTTGCGCTTTTTAGTCTTTCAAAACTCTTGTAATCTTTAAAACATACAACACTGCGAGTCTTCTTTGTGTGTAAAAAGTCCCACCTTTTCTGCAGACACACCCAACATGTTTCTCTTAGATCTCTGGAATCTTCTGATGTTGGAGTCAAAATGGCCGCCCAGATGAGCAGTTGCGCACCTCCGCCAGGGACGGATCTGTGAGTCAGAAACACCGGGTTAGTTCTGCTGGTTCGGTTTGGACTTGTTTGTGTGCCATTGTTAATAAGTTCAGCTGTTTCCCCTCCTGTTTGTGTCTGTTTCTGCTGCATCAGTGGAAATACATGAGTCAGTTCATTCTGGTGGATTCTGCTGGAGCCTGAACAGATTCTGTGGTCACATCTTACACAGAATTAATCTGAGGGGAAATCCTGTTAATTCTGCACTACAAGACTCACAGATTGGATGTGAGACTATGCCAGTTTACAAGCAATGAATGAAAAAATTGAAAATAATTTAAGGTTTGGTAAATTTCACAATGCAGATCTAGGAATGCCCTGGCTGTATTCAAAGGCATAATAAATACAACATTCTTTGGCCACTGATCACTGTATACTGCACAAGTTTCTTTCTTTTTTTTTTTGCAAAGTCCCGGAGTAGCACATCATCAATCAAGTATCTTTGATTCAAAATCCTCAATCCCACATCTAAGAACATATTTTCATTCAAAGTATTTCCATCCCCTGGGAATTGTCTTGGTTAGAGCAGCACTGATGTGATCACATTTTAGTTCTGCATAAGATCATATTTGGAATTGGTGTTCCCAAAAATTCCTAGCTCTTGTGTGAAAAGTTTCTGAGAACTGTTGCAGTCGATATTAAGTGGTCTCTGTGGAAGATTAAAGGTGGGGTAGCTAACTTTTTTAGTTGTAAATTAGTAAATTTAGTGTTTTCCACAAAAAGTATATAGTAAATACAGCACTTGTAAAAAAATTAGACCTCTGAGTACTGTCTGAACTGAATAATAAAGAATTTTAGTTCTTTACTGATTTCCAGTTTCACTTTGCTGTTTGTAAAAAGAAGTTTATACGCCGTGATTGCAACCAAAATTAATACATGTCAATATTAACCATGGACTTGACTTCCAATGTAATAATATATTATATAATATAACTGTGCACTTTTCCTCTTTCCTCTGTGAATGTGCAGATGCTATGACAGATGTTAAGTCAGATTCAGAAACTGCAAGTGCAGGATTTCCACCACGAGGCAACTGAGAGAACCGACAAATACTTCAAATGCCTCGAAAATATGTAACCATCACAAAGATTTACTAAGACATTTACCAAAGTAAAATGTTACTTAGTTCTGCTTTAAGTAAGTGTTTTTGATTCTCATCCAATATATTTCATTTCACCAAGAGTTAACTTGTATACGACAATGAGATCTAAATTTTAAAAATGCACTAGCTTGAAATTCATAACTTCACAGTGCAAGGTTTCCTGACAGAGTCCTGTGTTCCATCATGTCTGCTTAGTGTCACTGACATTGACCTGCACAGAGCAGCTTGACCTGCAGGTCACACTGCTGTTTTCACCTGGACAGGTAATGTTTAGAGCTGCATTTACACTCCCCACATCAAAGTTGGAACTAAACTAAGCCTAAGCACTACAGTTAAACTAAAGATGGACTTGAGCAGAACTTAACCAAGACTTGGGGCTGGGTGATGTTGGAGATAAATGATCTCTCGATAATTTTTGGGCATATTTCAATTACAATGGTCAGATGATTTTATGTTAATCCAACAAGGAAAGTGGTTGAAGCTTATTAATCAGACATATAAGGCTGTAGTAGACGTTTAATACAAGACCTAGTGATCAATATCGGACCCAAGCTGCACTCACAAGACCACATGCTCAAAGATTTACATGGTCTTTTCAAATACACAAAGAAATAAAATGCAGGCAAACATGATTCGTTAAAAAAAGTATCTAAAAGTTTACAGTAGACAATTTTTAATTTGTTAACTTTAATAAATTTTTTTCAAAGCAGTTTTAACGATGTACTCGATATCCAATTTTTGCACATCTTCAAAACACACTCACAATATTATCTTAAATTTGGATATATTGCCCAGCTTTACCAGGACTAGAACAGAACTAAACAGAAGTCAAACCTAAACTTGGACAAGTGTAAGCTGAAGAGAACGCTCCAGGGCTGCAAACATTTAAAGGAGAAATCCTGAGGAGCACAACTAGCTACTGCTTTTCAAAGAACAAACACTTTGACACACTTCTGTCAGTGAGAGCACTTATGGATCTGTGGCAACTAGTCTCCCAAAAACGTCCATTTAGACAAGAAGAAAAATGTTCACATTCGGTAATCCCCACTTTAAAAAGGCACTTGACACAAGCTGCATTTATACTCCTGGCTTAAAGCTGAGCTTAGGTTTAGTCTTGTCCTGTTCTAGACTTGATTCAGGCCTTTTAAAAAGCATGCATAAGTGTGAGGTTGTTAAGATTGTTATTTGACATGGAAATTAGTTGTTAGGTCCAAAAATCCTGAACTTTTTGCATCTATCACTATCTCAAGCTTCAGGAGCCAGGCGCTGTCAGACTGGTTCATACCTGATCGAAACCGCTGCTCTCGTCCCGTTTTGTTGTTTTATTTAAAGAAGTTTCCCCAGCTAACCAGATGGGCAGCCTATCTTTCTGCATGGAGCATGAGCAGTAGGGCGGAAGTGACATCGACCGAAAATTCCTTAATAGAGTTGAAAGATATGTCACAATACAATCCAATTCAATTGTTTGTTGCAATAACAGCAATTAGTTACATTATTTCCTCTGCAAAAGTCAAATGTCATCTTTCAAAAAAGCATTTCAAATAGTAATACTGGACCTGTTTAAGCATGAACTTAACTACATTTCCACTATTAAAACAAGATTTGCAAATCGAATCAAACCGCATGCTTGTCAGACTCTGTGAGAGTGAAACAGCTGAAATGTTTGCTTTGAATCAAGTCATCCTTCATCACTCAGTTCTGACAGACAACAGCTAATAGTTCACTTAGCATTACAAAACATTTCATAACAGAGGCATCATAAAGATTTGCCAAAATAACTGACAAGCACAGTACATGTATGTCTATGTTTCCCTTTAAAAATATTGAAGAAAAAGTGAGAACTACTGTCCAGAATCCAAAACATTTCTTCATAAAAGCATGTCTGCACCTGTGCATTGATACAAGCCAGAATCCTCATCCTGGCAAGTTTTATTCAGGAAATATTAAAATGCTAGCTTAAGGTTAAAAACTAAAATAAAATCTCTGAATCAAAACCAAAGACTATGAGAAAAGGGATTTTTCTTAGTGCAAGTTGTAAATAATAACTTGTCAGGCAAGTTTCTGATTTTGACAACTTTTTTCTTCTCTTCCAACAGTTCTGCACAGTCTTTGAAACAGATGATTGGATGAAAATACTGGATGAAAATGAATCAAGTTTAAGATTTATTTAACTTTATTGTCTCTTCATCGAATGTGCTCCATCCTTCAGAGCTGCTGGAGCATCTGTCAGGAGCAGTGATTGCCACAGCGCAGTGCTTGGGGACAAATCTCTATAGATCTAGAGCCAGGCTTGGCCAGGACCTAGCAGAAGGATTTTCAAGCATGTTTTTGTGTTGATGGGGGAAACCAAAGTGCCTGAGGGAAGCCCACCCAGACCAAAGGGAGAAAAATAAAAGGTCAATTAAACAACAAATTTCTTATGAATATGGCTGTACCTGCCGATTATTTTAGTTGGGCGTACATTCTTTTTAAGTAAGATCAGTGCTTCTCTTATAGCCTTCAGAGGAATTAAACATGACTGAAGCAGATGTTAATGATCCAGGACCAGAGTCCAGACCATATAAGAGATGCAAGATGCAAATGTAGTGTCCTTGTTGTGGTCAATATTAGTATTGGTGATTGAAGGAAGCATTCTTGTGTAAACACAAGTGTTTGTTTTTTCCCAAAGTGCTCATTTTACTCAAGTCAGGTCAAAAAGACAAATTTGACAAAAATGGGGGATGATAAATGAACACACACAGGTCAGGACACTTCCCCCAACAAGCATGATGTATTTGTGAAATTTGTCTGCTCAAATTCTAACATTTTAAAGAAACAAACATCCAAATATCAGGCCTGTTAAAGGTGGGAAGGTGATTTTCACACAGCAAACACAATTTAGGTTTTAAATCTGACAACTTCCTCCTTAAATCCTTTGACACAAGGTTAATATTGACATGTATTCATTTTGGTTGCCTTTATGGCTTATAAACCTCTTTTTACAAACAACAAAGTGAAACTGGAGTGACCGCCCAAGTTCAGCCATCAAAGCGCAGCATTCAGCTCCGATTAGAACTAAAAATCTTTTATTATTTTAGCAGTACTCAGGGGTCTATTTTTTACAATGCTTATTTGCTCGTCTTTTTAGTAGAAAACAAAGTACTATTTACAACTAAAAAGTTAGCTACCCGCCTTAAGTTCATTGTCTCAAGAAGTTTTAGGCTAAATTTAGTATTTTATGTAATAAATTATGTTCTCTTTAATGCGTTATTTATTTTGGTTTGCAGACAATAGACTAGTCTGAAAATCAAAACTTTCAACATTGCTAGTTAAATAAAATTATGTAAATCTATAGGTAGATCTTTGGGCTGTGTTCAGTCTAAAAGTAGTTTGTGAGCTAAAAAAGGATGATGACCTCTGATTTAATAATAATTAAAATGAAGTTGAGAAAAAAATGCTTTTGAGGTAGACCCAGTAACCCATGGGAAATGATCTCATTTTACCCTCCCAGTCTGACGCCCCTGTTGAAAACATCATCACTTTGTATCAGACCAAAGAAAAACCTGAAATATGTCAAAGAGTTTGTTAAAACCTAATTAAAATACCTACTTTGTCTTCACAGGTTTTGAAATTGAGATGCCACAGTGTTAATCACATTCAGTTAGACCCATATCCATGTTTGTCATTCTTGTCCCGTTAGGCAGCCATGTCTGAGAATGCTCTGTGGTTAAATGTGTTTTTGATAGTCGTGTTTGGTCATGGTTTCATTTGCATTGGCCACGGCTTGACACATCTGCTGCACACTGCTCGTCTCTGCTCAGTGTTGGCCCAAGTTTGACTGACTTCAAAAGACAAAACAAAGGTGAAAAGCATCTATAAACTACCTGTACATGCTCAAACCAGTAAGGGCCATTTGTGGTGAGGACAGCTAAGTTCTACTGAAAATGTAAATCAGATAAACCACGGACCTTGAGGGGCCTTCCACAAGATCTATCTGCAGGAACTCTGGCCCAAGTGTTTTGTCATTGTTATCAATCAGTCATTGAAACAAGAATGTCCAGAGCAATGAAGGGTCTACTTCATCTTGTTCTCTCCTGCAGTGTTATAATACTACTGACCAACAAACTTGAATATTTAGAATGAATATAATAAAAACAGATAGACTGGGAATAGGTAGACCGGTTTTGGGGATCAATACTGCTGGAAATATCTCTAGTATTAACAACTGTGTCATGTCATTATCATGCTTGTCTTAACTTCCTTAATTAAAACACTCACTAATATTCCAAGCACATTGTCTTCTTTTTGGTCTTGCTCCAACAATACAACGCATTTAAGGCATGTTATTGTGTTTATTGTGACAACCTATTGTGAGACTTCTGGCGACCCAAAATCACAATATTTCAATTATTGTTACAACTCTATTTAAAATGAACACATGATGCAGTAAATCTTTACCTTGGACTGCTCGATAAGATGAGAAATGGTCGTGCTGATGTTTAATTCTCACCTGCTGTTTTCCACACATCACGAGCTCCATCTGACAATCTGAGGCTGACAGCTTTATGTGCGTGACCTCAACCCAGGGGCTGCAATAAAGACACACAAAGAATGTACACGTCATTCACATTTAAGAAAGGAAACTAAGCACACAGATGACACCTCCAAACATCAACTGATTACTCATATTCAGGAATGATCTCTATATTCTTTGTCATAGGTTAAGACTGCAGAGATTCTTAGTGAAACTACAATGACAGAAGTATCTCTCTGGTGACATTTTTTATATAACAAAGGACCACCAGATAAGCATTATGTTACTTTCTTAAGGGAGAAAATGACCTGTCTTAAACTATGTTTGTAAAGCATTGATAGATGTAAAAAAAAAAAAAATCTAAGTTTCCATGGAAACAAGAGGGAGGAGAGTCCTGCAGGAGTCCTCTAAATGTACAAATAATGCTGCATTCATGTGGTCCTCAGGAGCTTGCGTTTCCGAGATGAGAGGTGGAAGTTCCGACCTTGTTTGCATTCATGTGCTGTTTACTAAAAACATGTCCATTAATGCTCCCCTGACCTTCCCCAGGGCTCCCTGCAAAGAGATTCTGAATCTCAGTGGGACTTCCCTGGTTAAATAAAGGTCAATTAAATTAAATTAAATTTACTTGGAAAGTCAGGTTTTTTTGTTAGCCATTTTCTTGAATTCCTGAGGACCACATGAAAGCGGCATAAGTTACACAATGGGCCTTTAAAGGACATATATTTTGCAAAACTGACTTCATTGAGTTTTGTTATTTTACTTCTTTTACAAAAAGTTTTGATCCTCAAAAAACTGTTCTGAATTTCCCAGTTTTGCGTTGTCATAAGTTGATTTTCTACACTGTTTTTAAATCCAAAAATCGTCCAGACTTGCTTTGAGCATTACTGCAGCATAAGCATGTCAGACAAGATCGATTTGATTATTTCTTCTGTGCAATTTCCTATGCAACCAGTTGATCATTAGATTGGATGAGATGAATAGTCTGATAAAATATATATTATGTTAACAACAATATGCTAAAATAATATATTTTAATAGATCCATGAATAAAATACTTACAAATTTACCCACCCTCTTCTGCCCCGCCCACTGCCACCAGAGTACTTCCGGTTTATTTCTGTCATGGTAGCTAAATAGATCATATTAGCTTGGCTATCTTGTGTGGGGGCCGGGGCAATCTCAAATAGATATAACAATAGTTAAAATTAACCTAGGCTTATGTAGTTTGGTAAGTAAGTTACTTACTTACGTACTTACTTATGTAATTTAGGCTAACAGCTAACGTTAGCTAAACTAGAGTAGCGTTGCCAAGAAAAGTGGGCAGGGCGGAATAAGCTAATAACAAGGCTTGTAATTATAATCTAATTTGCATTTAGTAGAAGCCACACTTGACTTCTGACTGCATGTGGCTATTACCAAGTCCTGATTACTTTTATAATCAAATGTCAACTTTAGCATTACCAGCACACGCCCAGAGAAGCTAAAATTAGCCGAAAGCTAAAACATACAGATGCACCTGAGGATGTATAGCGCGGTGCTCTCCACGTGGCTCCAGTGTTATGCTCGGGCAGAAGCTGTGCGCAGGGAGGGACAAGAAAAAAAAAAAAAAATCAGAGAGAGAGAAAAGTTAGGACTCCCCTTCAGGCATCCGAGCAAGTCCGGACTGCTCAGAGCTTGTGCCAGACCAGGGCGCAGAGGAGAAAGTTTCATTTCACTGCTGATCTCCGGGGACGCAACTTCCAACAAGCGCGGGGGATTTTTCAGCTGGACAACGTGGCTATTTTGGGGGATCTGTGGACACCTGCAGATCAAGAGAGCGTGCAAGAGGCAGAAGAAACGTATTTACCATCCACAGGTGCAAAACAGAATGGATACGCAGCTTTAGGACCCCAGACGAGACAAGTGCCCAGGTAAGCGCGCACCATCCCCGGATACAATATAAACACGGACATAGTTTTCAATTAACATGAACTTGAAACGAGTTAAGAATGTTTTGGGTGCAAGCTGCGTGCACAAAACAGGACTGGACATGATGTATTGGCTCTAAAGTTTTATTACAGCATGATAACCTATACCACATCACATTACTGCTATGCATTGATTATAAAATGCATTTTATTTAAGCTTTATGGGCCAAAATGAATTCACTCATACACTCTGCCTGCAGCCTCTGAGCATGACTAAACATAACCACTAAAACCACTTAATTTTCACACTTTAGGGCACAGACATTCCTTGAAGTTATTAAAAATCGTATGCCCTATATATCTTGTTCTTTGTGTCTGCATTGGAGCACGTGAGGGGCAAAGGGATCTCTGGGCAGGGTGACCTTAAATTAACTCCATGTAGGCACTTATTACCCGACTGTACTGTGATGTTGCACGCCTCCGCTTCACGTCTGCACTGTTTTCAATTGTCTGTTCTTTAGGCATCTGGGAGTCTGCTGTGCTGTTTGAACCTCACTAAATCAAAAGTATGAATATGCATTTTTCTTTAAAAGTTCAAAGAAAAGTCCAGGGTCCATTATTGTTCCTGTAGGATTGTTGTTCTTTATGAATAGAAATAGCTGATTTGGAAAAAAGTTGATAGCCTACTTAGTACATTTGCATTTGCTTGTTGACTGCTGTTAAGTGTGTTGTTTCTTATTGTATAAACAGACATGACAAATTATTCTTCAGCGAGGATTGTAGAGGTGGAATTGACACCAATAACCAAATCACTTTGCATATGTTAGAGCTGGACATTTTAATACATCAGGATATACCTGTGGAAATGTGCATTAGATATAATAAGGGTATACATGAGCAAAACCTTGAGCTTGTGGTGCACTATTAGCTTATCCTTTCAGTTGTAAGAGAAATGGTGGAAAATAGCTGTAAAGCTTTTGACAAGATTGCCTGGAAGAAGTTCAATTCTATTTATTATGGCAGAAATAAGCTGCAAAAACTGGAAGCAGAACTTCCTGTCTTAAAAGCCGATAAAAGTAAATACCAATATTATGAAAGCCAAGTAAGTTATGTTATGGTAAATTCTTTATATTGTGATAACACTTTTAGGTTTATTTCCACATCTATACAATGCGTGGAAAAAGTCATTACTACAAACATGTGTTTTGTTTTCCTAGGAAAAGCACTTAAATATTAATATTTTAGTTTTAACTTGTATATGTCAGAGAGACAAATTTAAATTATATATTTGAATGATTTCCCACCACTGTCACACAAGTCCAGAAGTGCTCCTCCTCAATTAACTTGTCTTTCAGAAAAAAGCTCTATGAAACATAGATGAATTGACAAGTAAGAAAAAATACAAAATGTGAACCATGATGAAATCAAAATGATGATTGGACTCCAAGAAATGTTTGATATTAGTTATTTGCCATGTCACCCACTCTAACTAGGCTACCAAAATAAGTGTAGTTTTAATACTACTGTGACAACACGGTTCAAGACTTGAAAATACATTACACACATTCTTGTCCTTTTGTTGGCATTTCAACTCAAAGTGGACATGTGTGTCAGACTCCAGCTTTAGTGCAGTTACTGCCGTAGAGCTAAATCTTTTTCTTATCTAAATCTAAAAATAGTTTCTGCACACTGACGGCACATCACATCTTTCTCTAATTATTCTTCTTCGCAGAAGCTTCTTCTGCATGTGCCACCATCTTTCTCATTCATGCATTTGATTAAGCCCTGACTCATAAAACTGTGCTCTGCAGACTCTGTAAATACAAGGATGAGTTTGAACTGGTTCAACTCAGTGCAAACTATTTGTAACAGAAGTGAGCAGACAGACAGTTGTCTTATGATGAGCCCTTATTAGCCCTGATGAGAGATGTAGGACATGACCTGAGGTTGAAGTTCAAAGGTTACAGCATCAGTCTTGTCATTTTGACTTTGATTTAAAAACAAAAAAACTGGTCTGCATTTTGATTATAGACAAGCAATGTTGAAAACAACAACAACAACAACAACAACAACAACAACAACAACAACAACAAAACAACATTTTGATTGCAAAATTAAGAAAAAAAAATAGTGACTATGGGCCTTTTTCCAAATCTTGAATGAGGTTAACAGGAGCCAGAGGACTGAACTTCAGGCTGTCAGGAAGAGTCATTTTCAACAAAAGATAGAGATACAGTTTGTCAAAGTTTTTACAGTTGTAAATAACTTAACAATATTAGAATCACATCAATGTCACTGACACAGTAACCCAAAACCCTCTCATAACCTTTTTATTTATCCAAAATAAAACATGGGCTGCAACAAAGGAATCGTTGATGACCCACTGGTTAGCTATGTTTATTTTCTGATTCTCAACTGCAAAGCTGTTCATAGTAAAAAGAATAATGATAATTCTGCTCCGGGCAAAGAAAATGTACATAAATCTTGATCACAAAAAATTAGGCAATCATACATTATTTCTCGTCATTAGGCCTAACAGTGCAACTTTGATTTGAGCAGGACAACCATGAAACAAGCACAGTTATGGGCGCAGTGCACCTTTAGGTCACAAGCTGCCTGTGTGAGAATCATTAGTTAAAGATGCTGGTCTGACCTGCAGTTGTCCTCACATTTGTCACATTACAGTGGTCCTGAAGCCCCCCTGGGAGAAAGGCATTTGAACAAAACAAACCAAAGCAGCAGCTCTCACCACCTTCTCTCTGACAGGTTTCATTTGGCCTAAAGAACTGTTTTTGTTAATAGTTTCACACATCTTCGCTACATGTGCTGGTTGCAGTATTACGATATCTACTTTTATGGTTCTCTTATTTTAGTTGTGAAGAAGTAGCCTTGATCTACTGATGTTAATGTTAATTTATGGCCAGTGCTAATAAAGAGAGACCTGGGATACCGATGGCTGATAATCTCTACTGATAACTTGGTATACCTGTAGAGCAGATTTTAATTTTACCGCCACAAACACTTGGACAAATATATTTTAATACAAAATGGACAATGGGCAGTGTAGTAGTTTATGTAGATCTGTCTTTGCACTAGTGTTCAACTGAGCACTGGTCTTGTTGGAAAGCTGGTTGACGATTATGAACTAATATGAGTATGAATATGATTGTTTATAATTCTGAAAAAACGATTGCAATGCTCTTATGCCAGAAGGATAGTATTGATTCTTTTCTCCAAATTATTTAATTTGAATTAACTACAGTCTCAGTCAGTTCAGAGTCATGTTTAACCAAAAACATGTCAGACAGAGAGCATGTAGTTAAGCTTTGTGCAGTTTTGTGTAATTGCCTGGAAAATTAACACCAATAGCCAGTATTTTGTCTGTTGCATTGACCAGCCGCTGAATTGATCTACATCTTCATACTATTCCTAAAATTCACTTTAGCAGCCTATGTGAGTCTCTATATCGTCAGCAGTAGTTGCAGTAGTCACAGTTAAAAGAAAACATTACTTTCCAAAAAAAATAAAATAAAATTAGGCTGGAGTGGATTTTTTTGCCTTATGCTACGCTTTCATGCTGCATTCATAAATAATTTGATCCAATCTTCAATAAAACCGTGCTGACCTGAAACAGTCAGGAGGAAGACGTCAGATGAAGTTTAGTCAGGAGGAAGTCAGATGGAGGATGTTGTCTGTTGTGCATGTTTTTTATGTTTATACAAACTCAGCACAGGCCCACACCACCTGAGAGTCGGGCCAAAGACTCTTGTTGTGCTTAAGAAATCTGTTTCTTTTGTGGCTCAAATCTTTGTTACAGTTATACATTCTACAACCAGGGCGATCAACCTTCATCATTTATGTAACTACTTTATACTAGGTAAGTCAAGAGTGGCAGAGTGACTAACACGCTCGCCTTACAGCAAGAAGGTTGCTGGTTTGAGTCTTGTGTGGCTTTGGCTGTTCTGTGTGGAGTTTGCATGTTTCTCCCGGACACTCCGGTTTCCCACATCAACTAAAACATGCACAATAAGGAATACCTCCAACTATGGTGGTAGTCCTGGACCAAATGTAGCAAGAAGAACTGGGATAAAAAATATAAATGCAACGCTTTTTGTGTTTTGCTCCTATTTTTTATGATATATAAACTCAAAGATCTAAAACATTGTTTAAGTAAACAAAATAAACATTTTCTCTCAAATATTGTTCACAAATTCTGGTTATTTTGTGTATGTAGAAAACTGTTTTAGATCTTTGAGTTCATCTATTATGTGGTTTATAGTTTTTTGTAATAGACTATCTAAACAATCTTCAACACCACAGGGTCCACAGGCCCCACTTTGGGCACCACTATTCATATTATCAGTTCAATCATATCTTAAACTTTAAACATTGCTTACTGGGATGATGCAATTTCTAAAACATTTAGTAAAATAGTAGGAATAGTAGAATAGTTTCATATTTACTGCAAATAAGCATAAGGTCTATTTTTGACGTCACAGAAACTCCCAGTTAGCTTTGTTAAAGAAGTACATGTGTAAGTAATTAGTTGTTCTCAGCAGTTTCTCATTTTAGCTTTTCCTAGTCTCTCTAATTAACAGTTTCTCTAATCATCATGTGTGAAATTAGTTTAACGAGTGTGGCCGAGGTCTGTGGCCCTCCACCTGCCCAAACCAGAAATAAACTGCACCAGTACAGGAAAAACATAAAAATATCTTGTACAGTGAGCGTGATAATGTGGTCAAGAGTTAAATGCTTGTCATTTCGTTATTTGGCAGCGGATGTTTTAAAGAGAAAGACTTCAAGTTTAGTTTGCTGGAGTAGATTCTGTTTTGTGGCTTTGTTGTGGGAACATTTGCTGCTAAAGTTGCAACGCAGAAGTTTTTCATTTGAACATGTGACAGAGACCTGGAAAAGCACTGGTGTGCATGTATGTTTGTGCTGAGCTGCATTCAAATTCTCTGTTTGAAAATATATTGTTGTCGACGGCAGAAATGCATGTTTTTACGTGGCTAAAGAAGACAATTTGGTTTTTAGTCTAATGCTGTGAGATTTTAGCCATTTAATTTTAACGCTAGTCATGCGCATGGCCCTTTTTCATCCCTGAATTGCTGAATCAGCTCTCATTCCAAAGAGTAATTAGATGAAAACAGCTTGTATGTTTCATTTAAATGAGGAAAAAAGTGTTGTTAAGTACCTCCAACACCTAATGAATACAATTCTTTATCACCTTTACACTGTGACACAGAGGTTAGTGCTTTGGCCTCATAGCAAGAAGGTTCTTAGTTCGACTCTCTGGCAGACGGGGCTTTTCTGTGTGGAGTTTGCACGTTCTCCCCATGTCTGCATTGTTTTCCTCCGGTTGCACTGTTTTCCTGTACAGCTAAAAACATGGCCAGTTGAACCTCCACACTTCCAATCTTCCTTAGTTGAAAATAAAGCTAGAATCTAGCTGTTCTAACGTCTTATACAAGAACAAGCTAAGCACAGACTGAGGAGAGACTAAAATGATGAAAGAATAAGACATTATAGTACGTAGAAGCAGTTAAAACATACAGTATAAATGGATATAGCTTGAAACACACAACTAAAGTGATAAACGCACCTTTAAGCAGCCTTAGGTATATCGTCTATTAATCGTTTTCACAAATGCTAGCTTTTATCATGATCACACCAGATTGATACAGTATGTGTATCCTCTGAAGTGAGTTCAGATTATCAATCTGGACAGACTGCCACTGAAGCTACGGAAACTTTATTGGTGCACTATAATTGGTCCACTGCTGCACTGTGATTGGCCATCTTGGCAGCACGTGGCAGAGAGCTCTCTTGTTCATTAGCAAGGTTGCGAAGGAACTGAAGCAGGTTCGACTGTTGCACAGTCCGGCCCTTTCTGTGTGGAGTTTGCATGCTCTTCCCCGTATCTGGGTGGTTCCTCTGGGTGCTCCGCTTTTCCCGCCACCCATTATGCGTTGTGTCTAAACCAGGTCCAGATTCTGCAGAAACTGACCCTGAGAGCTCCAACAATCAGTGGACGAGTCAATGTGAGCCGGTGGTCTGTGCATTCCTTTACAGATCAATGAAAGTCGCTTCACTCACTTCCTCTATCAACCTAAACTGTCCTGGTTTAGATAGTTTTGTGTAGCTAACTCTTCAGATCAGGGGCAATGCTTTTTGCTCTACATCTGTGAGCTGTTTGTGAAATGGGCTTCTGTGTGCATCTCTGTGTGTGCGTCTGTCCACAGTCATGTGCATTTGTGTCTTCAGCTTGTCAACACGATGTAGTCAAGCCAGAACCACATGTACTGATAAAATTGGTCCAATTGCAGATGACACATAACATTTAATACACAGATAATTTACTTTTGTCATAATTACTATAATACTGAATTGAAAAGGCTTGTGAAACCCCTTGTTCTCTTTATGAACACTTACCAAATGATAGCGTGATGTATCTTTCCAGTAATGGTTGACAAATTGCTCCATGTGGTGAGAGAAACGATATTTTATCCAAAAAACATTGGAACATAAAAGAGGAGAAAAAAAAAAAATTCAACTGTAAGTTTGCTCTACTATTACTTCCATTTACTTCTATTATACTTCCTTAAAACTAGTGTCATTTCATGTGGACAAAACAATATTAAAACTGTTTTACCAGTGTTTCCCACAGATTTCAGAGAAACTATGGGGGGACGAGGTCTCAGTCTAGTCGGGGGTCTGGGGGTCCTCCCCCAGGGAAATTTGACGCAAACACATGTGCTTTCCTGCATTTTGGTGAATTTTAGATACTATAATTTATATCCCACAGTTTTGCCTTTTGTTTGAAAGAAATAGTGTAGGTTTTAAAATGTGAAAACAATTACTGCACATATGAGCCCTTATGACTAAACATATCCTATTTCTTGTGAAGAAGGACTTAAAGTGCTTCTGTTCATTGAGCACAAACCTCCTATCAAATTAGAATATTTGATAAACGATTCCTAACCTACAATTATTAACTCATAGCTGTACATCAGTGCCCCCTTGTGATACAATGCTGCATTCACAAACATTTTATTGTTCATATTACTATTAATTTCAACTCAGTTATTACAAAGTAAGTTAGAACCATATGTTACAAAAATAGGGGGAATAACAATTGCTTTTTATTTTAATGTGCTATTTTTATATATTTTATTTTTAAATTTTATTTTTTGTGTCTTAAAAACATAGATAATACATAATAAATATATGTCCCTTTTATCTGGGATGTTTTAGAACAGTAAATCCATTCATTTCAAATTTTTTACAAATTGCTTTCCAGTGGGGCCCCATCTCTCTTCGCCCCTTCAAACTGCCCTCTGCTCCGCCACTGTTCCCTCTCCTGCACTCACTGAACACAGCTCAGCGTAAGCTGCATCCTCGCGCTACAGTTTGAGGAAATACTAGAGTCTGTAACTTTTGTCAGGACAAATAGACTAGATTCATGGTTTGTGTTTGTGTATGAAAGAATCTAAACATAAATGTGTCAAAATCCGCCGTATTTCGCCGCGGTAATTTACGTGTTCAAATCTGCAGCCGTCTTAATTCATCTGCTGTTTCTGCTCGTAACTGGCTCAATATATGTCCTATTGACGCAAAATAAAGATTGGCTAAGACCTTATGAGTTGTAGAACATGTTTCAAAGGGGTTTCCAGGGTCTTTGATTTCGCGCTGTGTGTTAAGATTCATCATGCACAAGCGTCTGGACCAGACTTTTCTGTCACTTATGAGTTCAGCAGTGGGACGGCACAGCTCGGCTTGTTGGCCCCAGAGCAGGTGATGCCCTACGCGCTCTGCGTTATGTGCGTATCCGTGCGCTATACAAGGCACGGGCTACGCCAGGCGGGTTGTCCGTTTACGAATTGGACACAGCTCACTTCGGCGCGAGCACAGCTCACTTTGGGGCTTACGCAGTTGAGGAGACGGTGGAGAGAGAGAGAGGAAGAGAGAGAGGGAGGGAGAGAGACAGAGAGCGAGAGCTGCAGGCACAAGCTCGCGGTGAGCACGCGGCAGAGGGAAGAAAGTCGGAGATTTTGTGAAAAGTTGGTGCGTGTGTTCGTTTGGGTCAAGAGAGCCTCGGCTGGTGCTGGAGCGAGCGGGGAATTTACCGTATTTGCAATACGTTGCCAGGCTTTTAATAGACCTAACGAATAACAGGAATTGCAATAATAATTTATAAAAAAAAAAATGTCAAAATGAGTCTATGGCGGCTAAAAATAGACTATGGCGGCCCGCCATGAATTAGTCTATGTATGGGAAACACTGGTTTTACAGTGCTTTTGTAGAGAGTTCCTTGACCTTTTGTGTTATCTGCTGGTTTGGAGGAGCAACAGAAGCCCAAAAGAATTCACTCCAAAAAATAGTTCAAACTGCCAGCAAAACTTATGTAGAGCTAAAGACAAAGCTCATAAAATCCTTTCTGACCCTAAACATCCACTGTTCAGTGAGTTTGAGCTGCTTCCTTCAGGTCGGAGGTTCAGATGCCCTGCTTTCACTAAAAACAGGTCAAAACACTCATTTATGCCTCAGGTAATTGGGCAGTTAAATAAACATCAACATTCAGGTTAACTTAATTTAATACATATCTTTTTAAGTTTTTCTCTGCAGGACTGAGCACATTGACTGATGACAATGAATTAATCTCTTTTTAATGTGTACTTTGTAGATGAGATGGTTTTATTCATGGTTTCTGATCAAGCCTGTTTTTTCCATGTTTTATGTGTAAATGATGTACTACTACTACTACTACTACTACTACTACTACTACTACTACTACTACTACTACTACTACTACTACTACTACTCCTACTACTACTACTACATTTTCAAATTGATTCACTTGCTTGGAATTCAACAAAAGCAAAATATGCAAGAATATATGGAATGATGGCTGAATAGAGACAGGTGGTCTGTTTCAGTTTCTAGAATCTTCTGAAGTGCCGTGTGTGGTTTGTCCTACTTGCTGACTTTGCTCCACAGAAGTATGTGTGACTTTTCATCTTTGATTTGAAATGCTATAGGCACATTTTATTAAGAGAAGAGAACATGCTGTTTGGCCCATAAGGCACCCATACGACCTGCGCATACCGCTCATAACCAGAGACAGACTCCGACACCACGCCTCATGTTCAAGGCTTTCTGCAGGCTGCTTCTACTTTTGGTGTGATCCAAGTTTGTAAATAAAATAAACTTTGTGCATTGTTGAAATATGTGTGAACAATCTGAAAAATCTGTTTCTTCTGCTTTTATTAACATTGGTTGATTTTGATTGATATTTTTTTCTTCCTTCTACAGAATGAAGAAATTACATCTTGGTCCCATTGATCCTAATGTTAACTCATAAAAAGACAGTGAGGCTGAGGGACCAATAAACACGTAAGTAAATACTTGTTAGCTTGGCTGCTGTTTTTATCTGAATGTGTGCAATTATGCTGTTCACTAGTCACAATTAGTCAGCCTAATACTATGCGACTATAACAGACCACACCCTACCCTAGTATATAACTTTTCTAGTGCGGGGTCCGCCACCTAACCCGATGCATCGGTCGGATTCTTTACACTTCGTGGAAACTGTCTGACATCTCATCATTGGAGTTAATTCTAGAGACAGATATATCAGCCGGTCGATATTTAGATTGGCCTCAGTTTTGGACGAAAGTCGCACTGCCAGTGATCAGCTGAGTGTGAGTTTGTTTGGTGATAAACAATAAGACTTCTTTTATCTCTCTCTTCCTAAATCTGCCGTTTTTATTTTATGTCTTCTTTACGTTTTACTCTTTTTCTTTGACTTTGGCAGCAGCACAAGCTTTAAAAAGTGCTTGTTTGTTGGTTAACATGAACAATGTGAATGTCTTTCATGACGCTATGAAATTATAGTTTTTTGGTCCAAATTACAATTGAGCATCACATTGTGTGAAAGAGACGCACATGTACCGTGGTGAAAAATAACTTAAGTTGAAGTTTTTTTGGTTGTACTATCTCACCCCAGCTATGCTTTGAAAAATAAAATAAGAAATCGACTTTGAAAATTGGTCATTGATATCGGCATCAATTTTGAAATGGCAATCTGCAGAAGAAAAACCCATATCGATTGACCTCTAGTGTGTTAACTTCACAATAGGTGGGGACTTTTTTTATTTAATCAAACACTGCTTTTTGTTAATTTTGTCGTCCAGGAAGTACAGCATAAACAGTCATTGGTACAGTTTCTTTGTGGTAAACTTGTAAACTAAAAGGTACAACATCATATTCTAAGTTAATATTTGACACAAGGACACATACAGTCTGCTTTTTCAACTCTCGTAGGTTCTGGTGAATACACCACTCTGCTCCTACTCCCTGATTGGACGACTGTACTTCCTTCTTTTTAGGAACTACCTGCAGTCTTGCGATGCTTAACCTTGTAACTAGTTGTGGTGTTACTGAGCAGATCTACAAGTTTATTGCTAGCTTTTAATAATAGAAGTGTATCTGTATTTATTGTTTGTCTTGATAGATTGCAAAGATGTGGTGTAGCCTGTTCACAGTCACACTTCTGCTCCTGTTTGGAGTGGAGCAAACCAAAGCTCAGGGTAAATAAAACTGACATGTTCATTACCTTTGTACACTGTATTTCTTTTTTTAATCTACATTTCTGATTACAGGAAAGTGCAATAATGTCCAAGCGGCAGATATAGTATTTTTAGTGGATGGCTCGTCGAGTATCGGTCGAGCGAACTTTCTACAAGTGAAAGGATTTATGGCCGGGATTGTAAAACCCTTTGTCAGTTCAGTCGGTCCTTCAGGGATTCGGTTTGGAGCCGTGCAATACAGTGACACGTCAAGGTGAGCAGCCACACAACAGACATGCGAGGTTCATTACAATCAAATCAAATGGTCCATGCTTTTACTGGTATATAATTGTCTGATTGGCTATAATTGATGTACTGTATTTACCATCCAGCAATTACTAAGGTTGCTCCTGTTTTAATTTGTTGTTATTGTTTTAATAAATACAATTGCTTTGGACAATGTATCTGCTTATTAAAAATGCAGATTTACCAAAAGATACCATACTTTTAATGAACTATACTTAAAATTAAAATCTCAATTTTTTTATTGAACGTGAAACCAATCCTCTAGACTCCTCCCACAAACACATTTCATACAAAACTTTCTGCAGAAAAAGCATGAGGGAAGGGTGAAAGGAGGGGCTGAGAGTGGAGAGCAGCATTGTGATTGGTTTGACAGCGAGTGTTCAGTGCTCAGTTTTGAAAATGACTTTTGGCTTTTCTAATGAGACACTGGAGATTTGACTATTTAGACCTGAAACTTGATCATTTGCTCAGTTTGTACTAAAACTGTCAAAAAAAGAAAAAAAAAAGAACACTTGGCTAGGGATGGGCGATATATCGGTACAGATATCGATATCGGCCGATATGACGATATTTTGTGGTATCGGTCCGATATCGAAATGACGACCGATATTTGGCGCCGATATTTTTAGGGGAGGTTCTCCAGTCTCTCTGTGGGCATATACCAGCCTCAATTTGACCTAAATACTTCCTATTTGCAATTTTGAACAGACTAAAGAATACAAAGTACATATAAACAAACAATTAAGCTAAAATCAGTCTTTATATTTACATAATAAATCCACAAAATATTTTTTTATCTCAGATAATTATATTTGTTTGTAAGTTTTTGATCTGTGCTGTGGATTTTAAAGCAGAACCAAGCAACTTCAGCAGTAGAGCTCCCCCTACAGTTCTCTTCTGTAAATACCAGCATCAGACCTACAACTGAACTTTTTTCCATATGTAATTTTTTTAATCAATTTATTAATTTTTTCAAACAAGGCAAAGAAAAGTACATTCAAATATTTCACACTGTCAAATGTACAAATAAAAGAGCCAGTGTTTCTCAGAAGAGCTGTCAAATTACAAGTGCAGGTTTTCCAGCAGGAGGCAGCAGAGAGCAGATATTATATTGGCTTAAAATGTGAAGAAAATACATTTGTAACCATCACACAAACTAACAAAGACATTTAACAAAGCCAAAATGTCACTTAGATCAGCTTTAAAATATATCTATCGGTATCGGCAGTTATCGGTTATCGGTCAGAGCAGAGGGCCATTTATCGGTTATGGGTATCGGCACCAAACTTTCATATCGGCCCATCCCTACACTTGGCAATGCTATTTAAACATCAGACACAGTAAACAAAAACATTTTTGCTAAGCTTCACTTTAAAACATAAGCAAGGTGTGTTAACATGTCATAGGGCTGGGCAATATTGACAAAAATGAATATCTTGATAATGTTTTGGTTTTAGCGATTGTTTGGATGATATTCTGGAAGTTCAACATAAACTTGTTAAACGGGTTTTCAACTACACTGAAAAAATGGCAACCTGAAATGTATTAATACCTTTAAAACTGATTGAGTGAAGTGTTTATTGTGATTTGGCTTTCTTAAAGAAAGATTTGCCAAAAAAAACAAGTAAATTTAGTTATTATTTCAAGAACAGTTTTTTTTCATAATTTCAAGTTATATTTTTCTTATTTTATGCAAAAGAAGATATTGTATTCTTGTTCCACCGCCAATCTCAGTTTAAACTCATCAAAATGTACTCAAAAGATTTTAAATAAATCCCTTGTTCTCCAATTTAAGATGGTAATTTTTTTCAAATGATTGATTATCAAACAAATATTTGTAAAATTATTTACAAAAGTGGTGCAATCACCCACTTTCCCTTTTTGTGAAGCACTTTGAAGTGTTTATTATGCAAATTCTAATACAAATAAACTTGCTTTGTCTATTAGAACGTATGCATCATCACTTATTTTATTTTTGTTGTTGCATGTTTTTACTGCACCATGTAGTCAATATTCAGTTTTTGTCTCTCTTCAAACAACACAACACGATATTATCTAAAATTCATATCTTGATCCAGGTAACTTTTATTACCAGTATAAGAGCTTAATATTGTTGTGTCTTGTGACTCCTTTAAGCATTACATCCTAGAGCTGTAGTCGACCAAAGAAATTGTTGGTCGACTAAAATCTTGTCCCATCGACCGATTAATCGTCTAAAAAGGGTCAAAGCTCTGAAGCTAAAAAGTACGTTTTGTTCTGACTGTGTATTTGACCCAAACTGTGTTCAAAAAGATTAAAATTGGTTTTGGAGTTCACAAAAAGCCAATAATTAAATAAAAAATGAACATGACCGCTAATAATGCAGATAAGACCCAAAATCTTCAGCTGATTCACTTTTTTTATAGTTCAACACATTCACAAGTTAAAGAAAATGGGTTGAAATGAACGGTATCTATCTTAATACTGTAAATAAGAATATTTTAAGATTTGCCAATAGAACACATAAAAGTACAGAAGTATTCCAAGACATTCAGTATTTTTATTAATTTCAAGTTAGAATGAATGTGTATTTTTCATATTTTAAGTGAAAACAAGATATTTTAAGCTTGTTCTATTGGCAATCTTATTTTAGACTTTAATCTGTTGAAAAGGGCTTCTTTAGGGCTCAGATTCACTTGTTCTAATTTAAGATGATCAGTGCAAATCCTTCCCGTCAAAATAAAGGAATTAATCGACTAATAAAAATGTTGGTCGACTAAGAATGCATCGACTGATTAATCGACTAAACGACTAAAGAACTGCAGCACAACTACATCCATGCATTTACACAATACACAGAGCACAACAATAGCCTTTTTTCTTCTGCAAGCAAGAAAACATTTTATTTTATACTTTGTTTTTAGGGTAATGCTTAAAATAAAATTAGGTATGTGTGCATTTTCAGTCTCTCACTGTCTCTCTTCAGGTTTCTCGCCTGCAGTCTCACATTATATTAGCTTATTGCATGTCATTCATACGTCTAATGATTGTGTTCTCCCCTCAGGGTTGAGTTCACCTTTACCTCATACCTGAACGGCACAGAGCTGGTCAGCGCCGTGCAGAATCTCAATTATAAAGGAGGGAACACGCGAACAGGAGCAGGGCTGAAGTTTGTGTCTGATAACTTTTATAACCCTGTCTCCAGCCGGAACGTGCCAAAGGTAAAAGAGTTTGTAAAGCTATACTGTTGTTACATTGATTTAACAAGATATTTCTTTCAATTTATTGATTAGTTGTTTAGATCCTACATAATAGACTCTTTTCCCTTAAAAAAGTATCAATATGAATATAAAAGCGATGCAGAATTGCTGGTTGTGTTTAGTTAAGTAAATACTGTATTATGTGTATTTTTTCCAAGTATTAAGACATTTAGTGATTTTTGAATATGCAATTAGTTGTGATAAATCAATGAACTTGTTTCTGCTCTACTAAGAACAACTATGAAAGCTTGTCATTTACATTACATAATAGATAACCATTCTTCTAGTCTGTGACGAGTCTTATAAAAAATGTTCTTCTGTGCGATCTTCAGGGCCCAGACACACTGCAAGAGGCAAAATGACATGTATGAAGTAGCGAGTATCAGGTGCACAGTGAAATTAATCCCATGAATAGGTTTATAATCCCCCTCTGGACAGGCTGATCACAGCAAATGCAAGATTTTCAAAAGTAAATTAGAAAACTCAAACAGACAGTCATTCTGAAGCTGGATCTTTCGTACAGTCCAGCTCTGTTCCAGGATGTGTGGTGCTGATGCAAATACACAAATACAGAAGCCTGATATCTCTGTATTCTCTGCTGTCTTTTGCTGCAGATTTTTGTGCGCACAATAATCACACAACGTGTTGCTTCTCATGAGCAACAAGCACGGACAGTGGGGCTGGTTTCAATGACTTTGCGTGTTTTCTAAGCAATATATGTGCAATGTGTGACTTTTTTTTTGCGCAACGGGCTTGCATAGTGCGAAAATCTCTTGCAGTGTGTGTCTGGGCTCAGGCTTTCCCTAGAAAGCCAGTCTAACTGGCTTGTATTTATGTAACTGTTTGTACTTTATTGCAAAAATATTCAAAAGAAAGATGGCTGGTTGGTATCTGTGCCAAAATCTGTTTTAAAATCTATATAATGGAACATTTTATGCCTATGTGCAAATGGCATTTGAAACCTTGCAATAATGCATGATATATCTTTCTGTTGTTTGCCTAAATGCACAGATTACCATCCTGATCACTGACGGGAAATCCCAGGACAATGTTCAAGACCCAGCCCAAAAGCTCCGGAGTCAAGGAGTGCAAGTCTTTGCAGTCGGTAAATGATTATTTATATTTATACATTATTCATGCATGTGGCATGTTTGTTTAGACTGAATGCAAGAGAGAAATGCTTTTTCATGTTTGTTTCATGTCCGTAAATCTCTGTAGTGGTGAATGAGAATGTGTTTAAACAGAAATCATCCTGAGGGTTCATTCCTATTTCTACTATACAACTCTGTTTTCTTGTCTACATGCTAAACTCTAATGCACAAGACACACATACATAAAGCAGTAGTAGTAGTTTATAGTGTTACCATGTGTCTCAAATATTAACTTTGATGCTGCTCAACTACATTCAAAGTAGCTTTTCAAAACTTTATATTTCATATTCAAAGTATTGCACAGTTCAGCAAATATAATACATTTTAAATTCCAGTAAGCCTTATTTAAAGGCTTAAATGAGGAAAAATAAATCATGGTCCTGTTCATTATCTAAAAGACAAAGACACCTGCATTGGTGAAAAGGAGGAGCAGACCAAATGTGACTAGTCTACAGTTTTGTGTATTTACAATATGTTTACTGAGGACATTAGTGCTTTTGTTTATTGCAATTAATTTCTTCCTGATTTTGCTTAATGTGCTAAACATTATCTTGCTTCTAAAATGTCACTATACATATTTTTTGTTATATTGTTTTATATTGTTATTTTGTGAATAATCATGATTCTCAATTAACCAAATGCTTTCTTCATCCCTAGTGACCACATATTTTAGGGTTCAATTGCAGTTAATCTGTCTTTACATTATTATTTACAAGTTCTTTGTTTCTCTGCAGGTATCAAAAGCGCAGACAGAAATGAGCTGGCGTTGATCTCGTCGCAGCCCAGCGCAGACTTCACCTCTTTCGTGGGAGAGTTTAAACTACTGAGCACCCTTCTCCCCATGGTCGGTCCCAAAGTGTGTTCAGAGGCAGGAGGAGTCTACGCCAGCGATGGTATTTGTGCCAAATCAACACCCACGATCTCACACTTCTCTACCAAAGTCACAAAAACATGTCAGCTATTAAATCTACCTCTGCATTTCTCAGCACAGAGTCACTTTAGGCTAAATCTCAATGTCTAGCAAATACATAAGTTGAACGATACTGACAAAAATCAATACTTCCCTCAGTTTTGGTGTATCTCGATTATGATGGTGCCATTAAGCATTAGTTCAATTTGAATTAATAATAATGACAAAAGTTCATAGACAAATATCACCTTTATGTCCAAGTTTATAGCATAACTTTCTCACTTTTATTATTAAATACGTTTTTATAGCAGTCAGTAAACAATATACTCAATATTCTATTATTAGTGTCTTTAAAACATTCATGATAAAAAAAAAAAAAAAAAAAAAAAAAAAATTAAAACAACTACCAAACATGAGCATTAAAATATCAAATTTGGAAAAAAAAAAAAAAATAGTGATTTCATAAACACCATATATGTAAATACTATTTATGAGCCGTCAGTCACAATGTTTTAAACATTTACTTTCAGTACTTACTATTCAGCCTTAAAATAATCATTAGTTGTAGCCCAAGGGCATAAAGACATTAATACTTGTCACTCAAACACAAACTTTAGTGATGAGTTGCTTGCAGCTGTGCTTAGAAATTATTATATATAATGAAAATAGTATATTTTACTCGGAATGATCTATAAATGAATGAATGCTTTCAATGAAAGATTGATTAACAAGCAAAAAATGTATTCATCTAAAAATGTATTCATTCACCAGGTGTCTCAAACTCAAATTGAGCTGGGGTCTGCAATAATCAAAGTCAGAGTTGGGCGAGGGCCACATTTGATATTACAGGACTCACTAGGGTTGCACAATATATCGAAAAAATATCGATATCGCAATATTGACACGTGCAATATCCATATCGCAAAGATGTGCAATAATTTATTAAATTTTTATGCATTATTCATCCGTTTTTAGCGCCGAGTGATTTGACTCTGTTCTCATCTTCTCCTCTTAAGAACAACTCTTGTGATTTGTGTTGGTTTAAAACAAGATTGAAAAGGCACAAAACCTAGTTGTGATAAAGTTGTGACCTGTCAGGCATAACGTGTGTAGGGGTACCGACTGCGGTTGCCAGATTTTCAGAGCAACCAGCAACTAAGCCGTGTAAAAAATCGTCCTAAAACATGACCACGCCTCAATAAAAATAAGTTAATAATAGGCAATTACTAAGACACAGAACGTGTGCGGTTTATACGCACATCGTTTTAATAGTGTAATAACGACTTTAAATAAATGAACAGAGAAATTCTTAATTGAAAAATAAATATCTCAAAAATATCGAATATCGCAATCTCAGAGCCCATATCGCATATCGCAGAAATTTTCAATATCGTGCAGCCCTAGGACTCACTATGTTTCAATATAAATATAAGCATATTAGACAATGTAAAACCAAATGTAGCTTATATTCTAATATGTTCATATTAGGGATGGGACGATTCACTTAAGTCACGATTCGATTCAGTTTTCGATTTTGTAGCCACGATTTTCGATTTTGTTCGATTATGTTAGTTTATCTATATTAACTTTTTTTTTCTTAAGACACAAAATAAACCATAATAAATGACTTTTAATACAAACCCACTGTTGTTAGAACTTAGAGCTAGTGTTTTTTGTCAACATTCAAACAGTAAACAGTCATATTTAGTGTCCATATTTAGAGTCGTTAACACATCAGTTGTTAACTCAACATAATAAAGTACATTCAGTCAGGTCTAGCACAAGTTCAGGCTTTGTTTCTTCAAACATTGTGACTTTTCTTGTATTATTGTGTGTATTCAACAAATACAGTGTATAAGTAAGTCAGTGGCTGCATGAAAAAACAGATCGATTCTGGCCTTACGATTCGATTTCTGCGAACTTCGATCGATTTTCGATGTTTTCGATCGATTTTCCATCCTAGTTCATATCCATTGTTTTACATTTTACATCAAATACACATACAAGTGATAAAGTAAATAAAAGTGGGTAACCAGGGTCCAACTTTTCTTCCCTAGGACATTTTGGACAAATTGTAAGTAATTTGCTGTATTCTAGTGCATTTTAGATGTTTTTTTAGTTCACATATCAACAATATATTTGATGCTGGACCTCTTTCAATAATAATCAGAAAATCATCCTTGGGCCACATGACATTTTCTAGACCGCCGGGCCTCCAGTTGAAGACTCCTGATCTAAACTTTGAATTAAGACATTCAACCACGGATTTTTCTATTGGTGTTCTTGGGGACACTGGTGTGATTTAGGAAATTGTAGTCAGCTACACCTTCACAACTAATATTACATAAAGATATTTTGTTGATGTTTTTCACCCTCCCCCTAAAAAAACAAACAAAAAAGCAAACCAAAAAACAAAGTAAAGGTTAAAACGTGCCATTATCTAAAAAAAAGTGGGTTTAAAATTATGTTTACTATCGGCTGATTCACAGCTCAATTAAATGCGATGTTATGCTTTTACTTGCCAACCTTGTGTTTTTGTTTTTTGTCAGAGGCGTTTTCAGGCCCGTCCAACCTGCAGTTTACAGGACAGAGCTCAGACTCGCTGAGGTTCAGGTGGTCCGCCGCCTCGGGCCCGGTCAGTGGATATCTGGTGCAGTACGCGCCTCTGTCTGGACTGGGACAGCCCCTCAACTCAGAACTCAGACAGGTGACCCACTCATTTTACTCAATGAAGCAAAATACAATGGTAAGATTAACCAGCACCAAAATTGAAGTTTCTTTGTAAATTAGTAAATATTTCCTCCAAAAAGTGTTTTTTTTAAGTGTTTTGTCTGAATGAATTTTGAAAATTGAATAATATTGCTTCTTAGTTCTGCTCTGATTGGTTGTGCTAGAATTTTAGCCATGTGTCGAGTTGTAAGATACACTATAAGATGTCTTTGCATCTGTGGTTTATTTACAAAATGTATAAGTTCCGATTATATTTCTGCTTTTAGAAATGAGCATGCTCATGATGATATGGCCTAGCCTTAATTGAAAATAACACTGCAAGTTTTTGTTATTTTTTTCTTTTAAATATATTTTTTGCAGCAGTTCTTTATAATTTTACTTTTAAGTATTGCAGTATTGCTTTACTTGTCGATCAAGTAGCGAAACAAAAGAATCCCACAAACAACAGATGTTTCAAGGCTGAATAAAGTGAGATCAAATGAGAGTTCTTAGATATCTTATTGGAGACTTATTTCGATTTGTCTGGTTGTAGTTTAGTAAAACTGTTTTAAAACCAAAGAAAATGTGAACTATCCTTCTGGCTGAATGAAATGAAAATATGTGGATTTAAGTTATGCTGGGACATGTTTTATGTTATGTCTGACGCTGATGAATATAGAGTAGCGTGAACCTTTTACAGACATATTTAAGTTTTACTCTGGGCAAAATCAAGATTTCCTACTTGATTTTCATAAAGCTTCTTAAAATAACCTCTAAACTTTGATAGAGTTGCAGTTTTGAGTACTTATTGAAAAGCAAATCAATAATAAAATGTATTAAACATATTGAACTCAATATTTAATAAAATTTCCTCATATATTGTAACCTAGAGAAAATATGTTGTTTGTGTTAGTTTTACCTTGCAGTTATAATATTGCTGTTAAATTAGCTCTGAGGAGCATCTAGTTTTATAACTTTTGTTTTTCAAGTGGATTATAACCAGGAAAAGACTATTTTTAATCCTGCTGCAGCTCCAATGTATATCAACTATACAGTAGAAATAGTATACAAGCTATGATAAAAGTTTGCAAAATCTGAAATTTGGGAATTATGTTTTTGACAACCCTTTTTGTTATGCAATTTTCCATATTTTGTCAGTGAATAATCCTTAATTGCTGGTGTAAATCTAATCACATGGGTATTGTTTATAAATCATCCTGCATAATTGGAGAAAAAGATTTATTGTAAATTATATATGGTATACAACAGGATATTTTGTGTTTCTGGTTAAAATTATGATATTTGAGAAATGCTGCTTGTGCGATTTGCTAATTGTAGCAATAACATTTTTAATTTAATCTGATTTGCAATTATCAGCTTCATATTGAATAAGTTGTTTCATATAAGTTGTCTGTTATCTACAGGAGACAGTGCCGGCCTCTCAGCGCTCCTTCACAGCTCGAGAGCTGCGGTCGGGAACAGATTACCTGGTCACTGTCATCGCCCAGTATCCCAACAGTGTGGGAGAGTCCACCTCGGCCAAGCAAGGACTCGTGAGTGCAAAACAATAGCACCAATAAACTCTACAAGGTGTGTTGTTGTATAAAATGAGAGAAGTAAATATTTATCACAACAGAGGAAACCAAGTGTTGCAAAGCACAGTTCAGGACAAAAGGAGATAAAGACAGGCAATCAATTATCATGTTCACTAGCAATCACCACAATCTTATTTACTGCAAAATGTTTATTTAGTAAACACCTGAGAGATAAAGGCACAGAAATGGTGGGAGTACAAACTCAATGGACAGACATGGAGTAGCTTCTGAACTTGAGATAAAATTATCTTCATGTACATAATTATAAAAAATATACTTAGTGTTAATAAAGTGTTAGCTGAGCTTACTGTGATGCATTCATATCATCATATATCACTATAAAGTAGAACATCTCAGTTTCAACATTCATATTTTAATGCTTGTGGAGTATTTGAGAAAGACCCATGTATTTCAGAACATGTTTGTAGAGGTCTAAAATACATTATTGGCAGGGTCTTAGAACATGCAACCATTCAAACTGCATTTCATCTCCAGGTAACTCATAAGAGATAAATACATTACATGTACATCAACTAAATCTGTAAAACTTCTTGTAGGATCCATACCAGGAGTGTCAAACCTGCGTCTGATCGAGGCAGGTTTCTTCTCTCTCTCTGTGGGCTGGGATCGACCCTCTACTCCAGTGCAAGGATACAGACTCACCTACGGACCCAGGGGTTGGTGCAAAATGTCCTTTTTTCGAGCTTTTAAGCATGTAATAAAGTTGTGTTTTGCTTCATACCTGACTCTTGAAGTTGCGAGGTCTTCTCCCTCTGAGCATTCAGAAATCATTCCTTTGTAATTTTACTAATTTATTGTATATTTTATTCAAACATGGGATTGGAAAAACCCTAGTTTTAACCTACTGACTTTTCTTACGTCTCAGCCTTATGTTGTTGCCTTGGAATTTATTCTCATTTAAGAATCTATGAAGAAGCATCCTTGACCAAAATGCTGATGTAATTTATCATTCGAAGGGTAAAAATTTATATCGTTTAAGCTGTTTGTGTTACTACCTAGTAAATAGTGTAAAGTGGAGCTGTGTGATTTGGCAACAAAACTATTTTTATCACAAATGTATTGGTGATTTTTTTTTTATTACCCTTGGCCACTGGGTTATCCCAGAAGCTCAAAGTCACTGGAACAAGCTCCACTCACTTATTACCCCTGACAGGAGCAAGCGGTACAGAATGAATGAATGAAAATTAATTGGTGATACATCTCGAAAAAATGTTGTATCATGATTGATGTAGAATAGTATTTTTCTATAGTAGTATTATTCCTATTATCTGAGTAAGTATACAATAATATTATTCAGGTAATAGGAATGTTTACAATTCACTTTAAATGGTTAGATCCAACTCTTAGTCACTCACACCATGAAAAAGACAAACTGTAGTTGGTGGGAAAAGTAATTTGTGTTTGAACAAACAAACTAATTAGAGAATTAGTAAATCACTTTGTGACGATTTCCCCAAATCAGATCATCACAAGGATGAACTCACAATTCACTTTTTATTGCCATCTTGCCCAGCCCAAGTGTGAGGTGCATAACTTTACAAAACTGCACCATAAAATGTGGATATTGTTACATCCCGTGTAAAAACTGTGAAAACAGTTAACCTGATAGTCTTAGGCCTCAGACATGTTGAGAATGGAAGGCAGTCATGGTTTGGTGAAGATTTGTTCCCTCAGGCTCAAACTGTCAGTGTGAAGTTTTATTACCAGCCATTAACTAAAAAAATCAAAAACATTTAGTCATCACCTGATCTAAATGAACAGCTTTCTTAGATGTGGATTTGAGGTGCTGTTGTCTTAACAGACATATGGGTGTGTCTCTCATCATAACAGTGTCAGAGTGTCTGATTCAGAAAGTGGCCCCAGGTCCCAATAAACTGTTCCTCCAACAGACAGGCAGGAGTGCCAGGGCTGCATGGGACTACTACGGCTCTAATTTGACTAAATCTTATGCACATTTCATGTTGTTGTTTTTTTTTCATCTGGTGATGTTAATATTTAATATTTTATTGGCTGTGTTGAGTCAATTGTCTCTGAATTCTTTACAGCTTCAATGCTAAATAAGTGAATAACATCAAAATGTCCTGATGTAATAATATTATTGAGAATCAGATGATGTAAAATTCTTTGGAAAGGAATTCATGATGTCATAATGAATATTTGGTTTTGTTGGCTATTTTTACACGGAGCTACAGGATTATAGATTATAGACTGTCTGCAACAAAAGACTTCAAAACCTTTGGAATGGTGAAACAAAACAGGGAAGGATCTTGTGATATTTTGTCCATATGTTTACATTTGGCAGAGAACGAAAGAGTTTAGCTCTGGACATTTACATCTAAAGCGGTGCTATTTTGATGGGAAACATATAAAACGTGTCTGGATTGAAGTGGTCTTTATCGGACTGCGGTGGTGAAGAAAGAGCTGAGACAAAAAACATGGTCTAGTTTTTATTCCTGTGCATATCTATAAATTTTGTTCACTGACAATGGCAATAAAAATGTTCTTATTCTGATTCTGATCATGAGCTCTGGGTAGCGACGGGAAGGACATCAAGTGGTGCAATGGGTTTTGTGTGAGAAACTCCTGTGTGAGTCACACAGGAGAAACTTTGAGTAGAGTCACTGCTCCTTCACGACTAGAAGGGCCAACAAAAGTGGCTTGTGCAACAATTCCTCTGCATTTTGGTTGCATTCATGGTGTTACGGGCGTTATGGGCATGGTGTCTTCGGGAGTAGTGCTGGAGAGGCTGGCATTCTACTGGAAAAGCTTGTAGTGTCTGGGGTGAGGGAAGTCTGGAGTCCCTGCTCGGACAGCTGCCCCCATGACTGAAGCGGAGGAAAATAGATCAAAAATGTAAAAGAGAAAAGATTAACTGAATATCGTGGGGGGAATATTATCAAATGAGCCGTACAATTTATTCAAGATTAAATATGTCTTTCCCTCGAATTTCTAATTCTCATTGTCTTTTCCTAAACTTGCTGCATCGGTAATAAGTTCTGTGGGATTGTTTGAGCACTGTCACTTATTAACGCAGCATCAAAACAACATCTGTTCTTACAACTTCAAATAATTTTCGTTATATCTACCGTTATTTTTACAACCTTCTGTGACATTTCTGTCACCAATATGTTGTTTGATTTCAGGAGCCTTTTGAAATCACAATCAAGCCAACTTTTGCGTTAAATTAGTTTACAGAATTTGATATGATGTATTCACTTTTTTGGCCAATGTGTAGATCAGTCATTCTGGTGTTCAGTGAACATACTGTAAACTGCTCAAGAATGTGTTTTTTATTTTATTTATAAAACCACATTGTGTTCATTTGATTTTTATTGCCGTTTCCAGGCCAGCCAGCAGCAGACCTCCTGGAGCAGTCTGTATCTGCAGACAGTACGTCCATCACACTAGAGTCTCTTCTGCCCGGGACAGAGTACGTGATCAGCCTTTACCCTCTGGTCCCACGAAGCTCGGCTTCTCCCTCAGTGCTCAACGCCAACACATGTGAGTACAACTTATACACTGGTTTAGCATTAGCACAAACATCACATAGACCTGAGATCTAACATTGGTCTTTTGACAAAGTACCAATACTGTACTGTAGTGTTAATTACATGCATTTCTTCTGGTTCAGACTTATTTTGACATTTTGTTTTATATACAAAACAAGTTTAACAGCATCACAGTAGTGCCGTGATGCAGCCCATTACCTACAGTACAGTGTAGAGACCTGCACGGGACTAGATTTTCATGACCGCTCCCGCCCGATCCAGAAGCATCCGTGACCGTTCTCGCCCGATCCGACGCCCCCGTGTGCCTGCCCGCCCGAGAAGCTCCCGCGGGTCCGGTTGGGTCACGACTTTGTTTTTATTTTTTTTGTGACACGGAGGTTGCGTGGCGGCCCCAGGGCATCACAACACGGACACAAATGACTAAACTCTGCATAACTCTCTGCATCTAGTTTAAAAATGATAGGCACCAGCCTAAATAATCTGCAACAAGGCGATTATGTTCGTTTGACACATTCAATCATAAAGCCATGATGTCTGTGTATTTCTTACCTGAAATACAAAGCTCCTCGCACCTCCAGTTTCAGCTAAACAAACACTTTACTTGCCCAAACTCCGTGTGTATTATCTCCATCTCCCCGTGCGTAAAAGCCAGTCCTTCATTCACTCCTCTGGGAAAGCTTACGTCCGTGCTGCGGCTGCTGCTGGCGCGAGGACGCACAGATGATGCTCCGATACGCACGCTAGACTAGGAAATACAGCAGTGAGTTTACGTGTCTGCACTTTGCAGGTGTCCGTGTTGTGTCTCTCTGTTGACCAGCAGCGCGCACAAAGCCGTATTTCTTTCTTGCTACGTAATATTTTGAAGACAGCGGAGAGAACGCGGGTCCGTTCGGGACCCGAGGCGTTTGGCCTGACCGCCCGTTCCCGCCTGAGGCAACGTTAAAACCGCCCGATCCCGAGGGTTTGCTCACGGGTCCCGTGGGTCCCGCGAGAATTCCCGCCCGATGCAGGTCTCTAGTACAGTGCCTTGCGAAAGTATTCACACCCCTTGAACTTTTTTACATTTTCTTTTATTATGACCACAAAAATCAAACATATTTCACCGAAACTTTGTGTGAAAGACCAACACTAAGTTGCACACAACTGTGAAGTGGAAGGACAGTCATACATGATCTATTTTTTTTTTTACAAATTAAAACCTGAAAAGTAGGCGTGCAAAATTATTCACCCCCTCTGAGTCAATATTTTCTGGAACCGCCTTTTGATGCAATTACAGCTCCAAGTCTCTTTGGGTATGTTTCTACCAGCTTTCCACATCTTGAGACTGAAATTTGTGCCCATTCTTCTTTGCATAATAGCTCCAGCTCAGTCAGATTAGATGTGTGTTTGTGAACAGCAGTTTTCAGATCTTGCCACATATTCTCGATTGGATTTAGGTCTGGGCTTTGTCTGGGCCATTCTAAGACATGAATATGTTTTGTTTTAAACCATTCCAGTGTAGCTTTGGCTTTATGTTTGGGGTCGTTGTCCTGTTGAAAGATAAACCTCCGCCCCAGTCTCAAGTGTTAGGCAGACTCCAATAGGTTTTCTTCCAATATTGCCCTGTATTTGGCTCCATCCATCTTCCCATCAACTCTGACCATACTCCCTGTCCCTGCTGAAGAAAAGCCTGTGCAGAAAATAATGCTGGCACTTGTATTCTTGAACGTTGGGATGGTGTATTTAGAGTCATGAGCAGTGTTAGGTTTCTGCCACACATAGCGTTTTGCATTTTGGCCAAAAAGTTCAATTTAGGTCTCATCTGACCAGAGCATCTTCCTCCACATTGTTACTGTGTCCCCCACATGGCTTTTGGCAAAGTGAAAACGGGATTTCTTATGGCTTTCTTTCAGCAATGACTTTCTTCCATTAAGGCCAGATTTGTAGTGCACGACTAAAAGTTGTACTGTTGACAGATTCCCCAACCTGAGCTGTAGATCTTTGTAGTTCCTCCTGAGTCACCATGGGCCTCTTGGCTACATCTCTGACCAGTTCTCTCCTTGTTCAGACTGTAAGTTTAAGTGTACGGCCTGGTCTTGGTAGATTTGCAGTTGTGCCATACTCCTGCTGTGAGATGTTTAAAGCCTTGGAAATCTTTTTATAACCTAATCCTGCTTTTTGCTTCTTCACAGCTTTATCCCTGACCTGTGTGGTGTGTTCTTTGGTCTTCATGGTGCTGACTGCTCCCCAATACTCTCAAACAAACCTCTGAGGTTTTTACAGAACAGCTACATTTATCCTGAGAGTAGATTACACACAGGTGGACTCTATTTATTTGTTAGGTCAACACTGGAACCTTCTAAAGCCTCTAAAAGTAATGTGTTGCACTCAGACGAAAAGGGGGGTGAATAATTTTGCACGCCTACTTTTCAGCTTTTAATTTGTAAAAAAATAAATAAATCATGTATGACTGTCCTTCCACTTCACAATTGTGTGCAACTTAGTGTTGGTCTTTCACACAAAGTTTCAGTGAAATATGTTTGATTTTTGTGGTCATAATAAGAGAAAATGTAGAAAAGTTCAAGGGGTGTAAATACTTTCGCAAGGCACTGTATATGCAGGTGGGTAGTAGTTTTTTTTCCATCTGCTTACTTGTACTCATTACTTGAGCAAGATTTGGTTAGACGTGACTGTACTCTTACTTGAGTTAACGTTTTTGTTACTATTCTCACTGTGAGCAAATCTAAGTTTCAAATATAAAAAAAATCAAATGTGTCTAGAAATTGCTCTTGGTTAATCATACTTCGAGGACTTTTTCAGAAGTAACTTTACTATGATGCTCTGTCTATAGATTCAGATTCAGATAACTTTATTTGTCCCAAGGGCAATTCATTTGTAGCTTCTCGCTATGCTTTCAACCATACCAGACAACATTAAAAAAAAAAAATTGTATGTGTTGGCAATAAGTAACAGACAGTGTTTTAAAGAGCTGCTTTAATCATTGTTGCAAAAAGTTTAAAACATTATACTCACTGATATATGTACTCGGTATTTTATGTTTAAGTTTGTTTATAGGATTACTGCACATAGTGTGAATTGTATTAATTCTATTTCTGAATATCATTGTCTGAGCAGCATTTTGGACATGTTTACAGTAAGAGCTATATAAATAGAAAGAATTGAACTGGTTATCTTTTTGTGTGAACATGATTAAATGTGTGGATAAGGATACTTCTCAGTAAACTGTCTCCTCTCTCCTCAGTGTCTCTGGAGGCGGTGCAGCAGCTGTCCGTGCAGACTGAATCCGAGGGCAGTGTGAGGGTGCAGTGGGGAGGAGTCAGTGGAGCTCAGGCCTATCGACTTGTCTGGGGCCCATTCACAGGTCACACAGTCTTACTATTCTGCACCTTGTTCATTTTCTGTGATTAATTTTGTAGTGCTTCACTCCTAACTTATTGTTTTTAAAGGATATTCCAAGCATCTCCTTGTTATGTCTATAAACTTTTTTTTACTTTCAGAGACCAGAGCATGTTTCTTAATGACAACAGCAAACTTCCTGCGAAAATAACACTATTTTTCAGATACCATAGCTTCCCCCATGTTGCCTTTAACATATATCAGCACAGGAGAAACAGAGTTTACCTTATTACATGAAATAATATGCATTGTCTTTGTTTTTTAGGTCAGACTTTTGAGACGGCAGAGGTTGCAGCCGACACAAACTTCTACGTCTTGTCCCGACTGGAGGCGGACACAGAATACATCATCACCATCATTCCTCTGTACCAGGGCAGCAATGAGGGACCTGCGGCCACGGCACGATTTAAGATAGGTCTGTCGCTTACTAATAATACTACGCTATTGTCTAATCCAGTGGTTCTCAACTTGGGGGTCGGGACACCCATGGGGGTCGCAGAATGATTTGCTGATGATGTATCAAGTTTAACATTGACGTCATTCAACTATAATGATAGATGCAGATTCCTATTTACAAATCTATCATTGAATTAAAGGCTTATGGCTTCAAAATAATATAAAAAAATTGTCTAAAAATTTCATTTTATTACATTGTGTGTAATCTACATTTTGTGTTTGGGGGGTCGCAAATGCATATGGTTGTTATTTTTACAGTCGCGACTAAAAAAGGTTGAGAGCCACTGGTCTAATCATACTGTTAACACTGAAGAATCAAGCTTAAATGTATCTTAACCTTAGCTTCTATTAGAAAACAAGTTAACATTTAAATTTGAGTTGATGAAATCTGCTTGGCTAGTCTATAATTACTGTATATATTAATAGTATTGGTATTGATATAAGTATTTTTTATTATATATAGAGAGAGATTTTAACTTGATTGGATAATTGAGTCAGATTTCCATTGTGCGTTTTGCTCTTACGAAAAGCTGCCAACTCAGCTTCCCAAATGAAAAAAAAAAAAAATATATATATATATATATTAGTTTTATTTTTGCATTTTCACTAGACGCTTGCCAGATATTATTATTATTTACTGATAGCGTTATTGTTTGGTCTTGCTAGAAAAATCTATTGGTTATTGATCTGTCGCTAATCAAATTATTATGGGCTCAATTTTCTTGCTGATTTCCGCTGCTCATATTTTAAAATATGAAATCGTCTTGCAGCATACAGCACTGAGTATCGATCTAGAATGAATTAGTGAAAGACTAAATATATCTATTTGAAAACATTATAGTCCACTTATAGTCCTGGTTTATGTAGTTCAGTTTGCTTAAGCAATGAGTTTTATTTATTATTGCGTAGATTTTTCTGCACGTTGGTTTGATTTCATTTTACTGGTTTTATTGATTTAGATGCAGGAAACACATACTGTATAGACCTTTTGTTGCTTTTGATAGTGAATAGTTATAAAACTACATATTTACACACAAGAGCAGTATGATTATTGTGCCAACCCTTTTCAATGCACCCTTGTTTCCAGTGTTGTTTTGTGTTATGAAGTCAAAGAACATCCTTTAGTTTAGTTCTGTTTAATCTCATCCCAGTGGGAAAAGTTGAGTTGATCATTAGAGACAGGAACAGTCCCGGTAGTGTGTCTGGAGTCTGGACTTGTTCCGGTTTGGTGTAGGAACATTTCCAATCCTCCTCCCCCGTATTTGTCCTTTAAGCATCTGCTCTGAGTCAAATCCGCCGGTGTCATTTAAACCTCTGATTCAGCAGCTGCAGAACATTTCAAAGACACTTCACGTACACATTTGTCCATACAGTAGACCACAAACAGCCTGCTCCTGCTCTGTTTGTTCCTGTTTAAACCAGTTTGAAAGCACTTGTTGTGTCTGCTTCAGAGAAATCACAATGTAAGATTTTAGCTTTACAAATTGTGTGACAAGAAACGTCATCACTATTTGTAATTATTGACTGCATGTCCAAACAACAATAAAATCCTCTTTTTTCATTCACAGTGTCAAATAGATCACTTTGTTTGCAACCTAACTCAGTGGAGTTTTGCTGTATTGAGATATGGTTTGAAATTTTGACTTTGCAAGAAGAAATGTGATTTTCATGGCTAGGACTAGGAATGTCAATCGATAATCGTGCTTATACAAGTCACAATATAAAAGTGAAAACAAAAGAATAATAATCGGGGCAATTTTAGAAGCAAAACTAAGTCGTTTTAGTGTATTTATTATGAGTGTGTGGATAGAAAGTATCAGTTTCAGTTTTGGCCTCAGGCGGGTTTATTGAAAGATCTAAAAACAGAGATGGGTTAATCCTAAAACGTGGCCGTTTCAACGACAATTTTGCATGACTGAAATTTGACTTTGTGACATCCCTTGCTACGACTGGGCAAATAATTGAAAGAACATGAGATCACAGTCTTGTCATGTCAAATCATCAAGTATTTACAGTAGGTGTGCTTTTTTAATTTGAAACCTCTTATGTTGTGCTGTGTCAGTAAAAACTTAATTTGGAGCTGCTGAAGTATGAAAAAAGTGATTATTAGTCTGATTACTTTATGTTCCAGAAATCACTAAAAGATGTTTTTTATTTTGTTTCTGAAAATGAAAATTGAAAATGGAGATCAGTCACTATGAGGAAAAAATAATTGTGATTAGTTTATCCCCTAATTCTCTCAACCCTAGGCATGGCACAGCTTATATGTCTGCATAGTTTAGGTTGATAAAATCTTTACTAAATGCTAAAATACATTTTTTTCTTTTTGAAAAGGAGATCCAAACCAGAAGATTATGTGATTCGTATTGAGGAAATTGCATGATTATCTATTTTATCATAACTGTTCAGTAGCTTCTATAATTATTAATAAAATAATACAAAAATAAACAAACATCTATATATTTTTAATGACATAGCATAGCATCTCAAATACAAGCACATTTGTGTCCTCAGTGTATCCAGGGTTCAGTTAAGGATCACTTTATGAAAGAGATTTCCACTTCTGCAGCAGTTGTATTTATTGTAATTATAGACAAAAAGCTAGAAATACTAATTTTGCAAATCCCAAACTATACCTCCCATCTCCGTTGTTTAATACTTAATTATGGTTGTAGATTAAACTTGACATCCTAAGTCTAAATCATTGGAGATTCATTTGTTATTAGGACAAACGTTGAATTCATTACCAAGGACCACATCAGAGGAAGCAGTTATTTAGTCATCGTCATAATAAATGCCCAACACGCTGCTCAGTGATTGAAAAAGGATGTTTTGAAAATGGCAGGACTAGACGTGAACGGGCTGGAAGGATTAGCTGCAGCTTATTTCGGTGCATTTTGTTTGTTTGGACAGAATTCAGCATCTGTGAGAAAACAAGTCATCTTTCATGTGGTGATTTGTGCTGTCTCATCCTGTCTCTTGAGGCAGATGGGTTTTTACATTTGAGTCGTCCCAAAGCAAGGCTCAAATAAAGGCTAAAATCTGGTCTAAAGCTTGTATCCGACTGCACTGAATACTGAAAAAGAGGAGACTACTGAAAAAGACTTTACTTCATATACAAGTAGCTTTTCTTATCTTTTGCATTTTTTCAATTACTATCATTCAGTTCACTGGCTTACTGCCAAAGTAAGCTCCTAGTTTATTTATTCTTTTATTGCTGTACATTGGATCACATGTGTGCAATGCAGTTAGAGCTGTAGTATAAAGTAAGGCTATTCAACCAAAGACCCAGGGACCAATCAGGCTGTACAACCAAATAAATGCAGACCCCTACCCTTCTTCCAAACGCGTAGCAATTATTTGTTCTTATTTACTGGATTCGTTTAGACTTGGTTTGTTTTTGATTGAACATCAGCCATTTGAGTGTGCAATGCAGTTTTTTCTGTTTTGAATTGCTGTTCCTTGCATGTGCACCTCTACAAGGACATTGTGTGTGTTACTCTTTCTTTGAGTTGTTCTTGGGTTAGATCAGGTGTAAAACCGGCTCCCAAACCATCGTGAAAACATTAGAAACTATTTCTTTTTTATTTACTGTTATAATTTGATGTTTGAACTTATTTAGATCTGGTTTGATTTTGTCTAGTCTTGTCTATCTGTTCTTGCCCTTATTTTGGTCATGTTCTGCTCGAATGGCAATAATGTTGGTTTAGACTTATTTTGTTTTGCCGCACAAACCTAATGTAGCAGTTTTTATTTTTGTACAATGTTAAGATAGATTTAATGTCGGGAATATTTAGTTTGACCCTAAATTATGTTAAAAGAGATGTTGTGTCATGCACCTCTGGCCCAAAGATGATGACCCGTGTGAAAAATTTTGCCCTGAGTGAATAAGTTGAATAGGCCTGGTTTACACAGTTTATTCTGGTTTGGTTTTTGTTTAGAGCTGGTTAAAAGGAAGTCTTTAGTTCTGCTTTAGCACTGGAGTGTGTTTTCTGGAATAATGTTGGTGAATTGTTTAAATTTTTTTCCCTCAAGGAACTAAAAATTTGCTGTCTTTCAGGAAAATACATTTGAATACCCCCTGTATAAAGAAATTAAACACCAAGCACATTTTTAAATATAGTTTTCCTAAATTATTTTTGTGTTTTTTTCTCCATTTTTCAGCAGCACAACTTTGATTTCTCATTCTTAACATTATAAGTTGTTGTTTGAGCTAGTATGTTTAGCTGCGTTCAAGATCAAGTCAAACGAGTTTTTCCCCAATTAGATGCAGTGACAAAATGTTAAACAAATGCATAGATAATGCATAAATTTGAACTTATTTAGTGTGTCTTCTGTGCAGAGCGTCAGGAGCAGCAGCAGCTCAGGGCCCTCACCACAAGTCCGTCCACCATCAGACTCAACTGGAGGTTCATCCAGTCGTCCAGAGGATACAGACTGGAGTGGAGGGCCGGGGAGGGTAAGACCTTCTGCTCTCAGAAATGTTTAGAAAGTGGACCTAAAATGTTTGACGTTAAATAAAATCACAGTAGAAGTGTCAATATTCATCATTCATTTGCACTGGGGTTATGACTTTTTTGTTTAGTTTTTTTTTACTATTGCATTACCTCAGGTGAAAACACGACTGATTCTGAATAAAGCTATATAACTGCCCCCACAAAAAATACCAACAACTTACACTGTTACATCCATCCATCCATCCATCCATCCATTCATCCACTTTATTTATAAAGCACATTTTATAAACAAGACTGTTTCCAAAGTGCTTCACAAAAAATATTTAAACGATATAAAGCATATAGAATTAGCAAAACATACAAGTACAAATATCAAAGTAGATAAAACAATAAAAATCATAAAACCATCTCACTGGATAAAAACTAAGCTAAGAAAAAAACCTGGCCCTCGGACCTTAGAGCATGTGCTGGTGTGGAAATTTGGATGAGGTCCGAGATATAATGTGGAGCCAGTCCATTCAAAGCTTTAAAAACAAACAACACAGTCTTAAAATCAATTTTAAAATTAACAGGAAGCCAGTGCAAAGATGCAAGAATTGAAGTAATGTGATCATGTTATTATTGTTATTATTTTTTTTCTTAAAATTGTTTAATCTCATATTTTTCTTCTGGATTTGTGTCATTTTAACATTTAATTACCTTTTGCAATTAAAGTTGACTTTAAATGGGAAAATAATTTTGCCAATAGGTTATGTAAAATGTTCTTAGGCTATTGGCAAATAATTTGGCTCAAAGTAAAAAGCAATGTCTTCAGACAAGACCAGAGCAGTTTGAAACAAGCATAGTCTTCTTCAACAAATAATTACGTCTCAATTTTATCAACATTTCTGAAATTAAGGTTGAAATCTTAGAATCATTTCTGTGCTCAATTGCTTGTAGTTATTGCCTTATAGTAGATTGTTAGTCACTTAAATGCACTGATAAGCGTCCCAAAATCTAAATATATTGAACCAAGCTGTGTTATTTTTCTTATTTGAATCTATAGGAGGCCGTGTGCAAAGCCTGTCTTTTCCCGAGGCACCACAAACTACGACCTGGTGGGACTTCAGCCCAACACAGAGTACATCATCACTCTTTACACGCTGTACGAGGGGCGAGAGGAGGCCACGCCTGTGTCCACTACATCCAGAGGTCAGACAACTGGGGATGGGACGGTTCTGTTTAGTCCCAATTGTATTCTTGTCACAATTCTGATTGATTTTGGATTTTTTTAAACCTCAGAAGAACAAACAATTTCTTCAGTGTTATTGATAAATAAGAAATAATAATAGTGGATTAAATCAAGTCAGAGATTTTTAAGATAAAAATTAATGGATGGATAAAAATTAATGGATGAAAACATTTGCTAATTTTAAATATGTTCATCTGTCCTCTGAGTTTATTTCTAAGATTATTTTAACAGACAAAATTTTGTTTACTGACACTTTCTTCTGCTCATTTGCAGTTTTCTTTGACTGTCACGTGATGTTTCTGTGATGTGTCTTGTCAGCTGATTCACACAGGTTTTCCTGCTGTTTTCCTGTCATTGGGGAAAGAATGTCAGCTCCACCTGTTTTTTAGGAGAATATCCAAGTGTGGAAGACAAAAAAAGGACAAAACAGAAAAAAAAGAAAAACTACTCAGATAGAAAGTACACAACTATCATCATCAACAAGAGCTGTCACAATAGCGCTTAGACCAATGAAAAAACACATGCTCAACACACCAGTGAAACCATAAAAAAAAACAGCTATTAGTATACCCAAAAGATAAAATAGAACTGGAACATAAATGTATATGATAAATGTGGGACATACTGTGCACAACTTCCAATTAATTGTAGCTTGGAAAAACACAAAGGGCATTCAGTAGAAGGGACATAGGAATAGAAGAACAAAAAGTTGAACAAACAGAACTCAAGTCATCCCTTTCTGATCAAAGAGAACAACATAATGAACCTGGATGGAGCAAACATCACTGGAACAGAGGACAACAAACAATCTCACTGGATAAAAGTGGCAAACAAACTGTATTGAGACTATAATCCAGGACTGGGAGACTTTTTTACTCACTGCTAAAGAAATTTTAAATTATAAGAACACACTGAAGCAGTTTTACTTGAATTCAGGAGGACAGATTCAAAAGATGTTACATTTCTCTAAGTCCTGCCCAGAGTGAGTGAGTAAGTGAGTGAGTGAGTGAGTGAGTGAGTGAGTGAGTGAGTGCCCTCCCTCAGTGATAGTAAGGAGCCCTGGGGCAGCTCAGCAGAACATGTTCACAGACAGAGTCACTTTCATAATTTCACACAATCTCTAAACCTCCATATGGCACCAATCTAAGTTAGGCCCTCAGCTGCAGTGTTGCTTCACGCCCATACAAGTCTACTAAGAGTCTTCCAATATATTCTGGCTGGAGCAGGAGCATCTTCAGAGTTCAGAGTTCACCTCAAGACTCCCAGAATAAGATTGCAATGTGTTCTAAGTTTAAACACAGTAACAGTTTATCCTAAATCTAACACAAATTTGTAAAACATAAAATTATCAGCAACTAGAAATATTATTTTCTAACATTCTCACACACCTGGGATGCTGGCCTAAAGAAGACAAACTGCAGAGGGCGCTGCTGTCCTGTCCCCACTGAAACGGTGCCAAATTATGTGTAAGTAATCTAACAAGATACAGGAGCATCAGTGACACTCTGAGGAAAACTGCAAGTAAGCAGGTCAGGTAAACAAACAAACTTTAGTCTGTTAAAGAAACGTATAAATACTAAGATTGTTTCTGCTTAGTGTAAAGCCACAAACCTCAATGTCTTTATTAATTAGTCACTACTTTTTCCATCCATTACATGATTTTTTTTTTATTGAGGCTCTTTATAAGACAGTTATAAGCAAGTGGTGTTAAAAGAAATTTTAAAACTCAAATGGACAGTTTAGTTAGATAAAAGGTTTAAATGAAAAGTAAATTAATTCACTGTATCATATATACAACTGTGTATGATCAATATGTCACCTACTAAACATGTAGCCTAGATAAAATGTCTTAGCAAAGTAGCATTTCTTGGTACCATCTTATTCAAAATTGTGCTTCAGCAAGCCACATTAGGCCTTTTCACACTAGGAACATTTGCAGTTTCAAGTAATTTTTTTAGTTCCTGTGCCCATTTTGAGCATGTTCACACAGAGCAGGAACCATGGACTGGGGCTATACATTGAAGACTTTTTTAGCTTCTGCTCTGCACTTTTCAGGCAGACCAGGAACTTGTTTGGTGACACAAGCAGATTTACAATACTAACTTTGCTTGGAAACATTTTTCATATATTCTGACATTTAGATAAACTTTACTTAACCCCGAGAAAAATGATTTAAAAGCTGTAGCTCTAAAATGTACATTTGTAAATAGTTACTATTTTAGTAATAACAGTGAATAATGATGTTTTATTAAATTTCATATGTGAAAAAACAACTCTTGTTCATCCTAAGACAACGACTTATTTAAGTGTTCCAGACAGATGCTAATAATAAAGTTCTTTAGCCCTACTTTCACAAACTGTTGCTTTGTGAACGCAAACATGGGGACAGGGTAGTTCCTTTGACTAAACAGGGGCTAAAGGAATGTAGAGACTTAGTTCTTGGTACTTTCATGTGCGAAAACGCCTAATAAAACTAATACATACTAATACTAAATACTAATAAAACCCTACAACACATATGTCAAAGTCAAGGCCCGGGGGCCGGATGCGGCCCGCCACCTCATTTTATGTGGCCCTCAAGGTCTTATAAGGTCTACTTAAATTTTTTATTAGTGCCAGGTGTAATCTGGGTGTCTAAACCTAATGAAATGATTTGTCTGAAACTTAAAGAGTATAAGTCATTTTTCAGACTAATGCAGATGTATATTCAGTAATTGTCACTTTAATTAATATACAATAATTAAATGCAGAAAGATTAGTAAGGTTGATTTTAGTTACAACCGGCCCTTCGAGGACAACCCCGATGCCCCGATGTAGGGCAGGGGTCTCGAACTCAAAATGAGTTCGACACCCCTGCCCTACAAGATGTGAAAGAGTTTCTAACAGCTCTCTTGTTGCAGAGGAGCAGCCCGTGGGTCGCGTGTCAAACCTGCGTGTGGTGGAGTCTTTGGGCAGCACCGTGAGACTGGGCTGGACCGGTGTCGCCGGAGCAACGCAGTACAGGATCATCATCCAAAACACAGAGGGTTGGAATTTATATATTTTTTAAATGTATTGATTTTGTGCAGGACTGTACCAATATACCAATGATTTGCAAAGCTCCATGTGTTTTACTGAAACTGGGTCAATTTAAAGAAGCTTCCTCTAATTAATTGCTGTCTTTTGACTTCCCTTTGCTGTGATTGCATTTTTTTAATTAGATGGCAGTGATGAGTTCCGCACTATTCCCGGAAACCAGACGACCCTTGACCTGCGCGACCTCATCGTGGGCGTGTCTTATGCGGTCAGCGTCACGGCGATGGTGGGAAGCAATGAAGGAGATTCAGTGACCGTCTACATCAAACCAGGTGAGCGCAGCTTTTGGACATTAACAAAAGCAGTTTTAAAAAGGAAGGAATTTCGCCTGGCACAGTTACTTAAAACTTAAAAGGGAGCGTGCTGTTTTTATTCTTGTATTTTTTATCTTGTTTTGTTTAATAATGATCATCTAACAGCAGGTTTTATTGGTCACACCTGCACAAACTTTGAGAACATCTAGATTTTTTAATAGAACTTTTTAATAGTTGTTTGTTCTGGGGCAAACTGAACGATCATTAACTTTCATTGATACTGAGTTAAGATGCCAAAACCAATGACCAAAGGCTTTTCTACATGTAATCAACGGTGAAAATAAAAGAGACGTAGCTCATTCATGGAAAAAGTTAAGTAGATTCAGACTAATGGTCAAAAATTGCTATAGAATAGGTAAACTTTGGTACAAGTGGCTGTTAATATAACAATGGAAAAAATATGGTGAAGGTGAAGCTAAAACATCTGCTGTTGTAGTGTAAATAAACTACTGGTAACTGGAAGAAGTTGGGAAGATACACATTTAAGTAGCTTGAGACCAGATTGGCTCAAAAGCAAAGGTAGTAGGTTGTGATTGGCTAACAGTAACAAAGGTTAGGCAAAATTGTTCTGGTTGAATTCTTGCGTTAGTTTCACTGATGTTGCATAAACATAAATTTGAATGTTCAGTGTATTCTTTCAGAGCAAGCGGTGGGTCGCGTGTCCAATCTGAGAGTGACCAACGCCAGCAGCAGGAGGATCCGGATCGGCTGGATTGGAGTCAGTGGAGTCACAGGATACAGAATCACCTGGAGACAAGGGAACGGTCAGTCAGTATGTGGGAGCATAAGTCTGAGGCAGCAGTGACCACTTTAGGACCCAATCCTCTGAAACAGTCAAGGGAAATGGGTTACAATCAAAAGCAAATGTCAAAATAATCAGAAGGGCTCGGTAACTAGAGATGTGGACTTGCAAGTCATGGCTAGGGTGAAACAGTGAACATCAGTCAGTCTGAAGTTTTTTGTGACAGGACAGCAACAATTTGCCAAAAAAAGAAAGTAAAATATAGCTGTATTTTGTAATGAATATTTGGCCAAGAATAGGCCCTCCTCTTGTGTATTTCTATAGAAAAGCTACATGCTTAGTTATATTTTTTAACATTACAGCATAAAATATAATTAGTCCTAATAAGAATGTTCTAAAGATTTATTATATCTTTGTTTCGATTAATTGGCGAATTTGACTTTTCATCCCCAGAAATCCAGTCAATTTAAGCATGTAAACCTTCTATTATAATCTTAAAAAACATTATTTAATTGTAGTTGCACATATTCCTTTATCAAAATGTAAAACGGAGGAAAATAACACTGACATGAAGTTTAATCTTAACTTTATATCTCTAAATGCTTGATTCTAATTTAAACACAGTTTCAAATGCCTATAAAAAAAGAACCGATGAATGTAGACTAACAATTTGTTTATTCATTTTATTTTTTTGAAAGTAGACACATGTAGGGCTTACTTGATATTATGCTTAAAATGAGATAACGCTAGCAGGTGCAACGTGAGAAGAACAAGGCAGGCAGGGAAAGAGTTAAATTTATCCAAATTTTAGTTCAGATTCCTCATTTTAACCTGCACCCCTCGTGTTCCAGGTCAGGAGCAGTCCCGGACAGTGGGTTCAGACACCACCTCCTTCACCATAGATGGACTGTCACCTGACGTTGCCGTGGCGATTGGCGTGTCCGCTCTGATTGGTGATCGAACCGGAGAGGTGGTCACTCTGTCGACTCGGACAAACCCAAATGCGGGCTCCGTGTCCGGCCTGCGGATTGTAGACGTGTCTTCACAGAGGATCAGGATCAGCTGGGCCCCGTCGTCCAGGGCAACGGGCTACAAGATCACATGGAGGAGAGATGATGGTCAGATGTCCTAATTCAAATGCTATTATTCTTCTATTAATTAAAGGCTTGTTCTATTAAAAAACTAAATTTATCAAAAGCCTATGCCTTTTAAAAAAATATAATGTAGTAAATAAGATAAGTAAGTTTAATAATGTGTTAGTAATTTCTCTGCAGGTTTTGAGGCTTCGCGAACAGTGTCAACTAATGTCTCGTCCTTCACCATTGATGGCCTCCAGTCGGATTCGGCCTACAGCGTGTTAGTGTCTGCTCTGAGTGGATCCAGAGAGGGGAGTCCTGCCACGCTCACCGTCAGGACAGGTACACTTATACAGGGCATGTTTATAGAGGTGACACAATATCAGAATAATTGTTGTTTAAAAATATTATTGATATATTGTTGTTTACACATTTCCTAATCTTGATGTTTAGAGTCAGATCAGTCCGTGGTGGGGACAGTGACCTCGCTTCAGGTTCAGGAGACTCGAGGAGAGATAGTCCGAGTCACGTGGGTCGGTGTCCAAGGAGCAACGTCCTACAGAGTGTCCTGGAGGAGAACTGATGGTCTGTTCCTTGTTTATCTCAGATTTTGGGGCACTGAACTTTTACAGCACATTCACAAACATTAGCATTGCTTCTTAACTGGGACAGAGCTTGGAACTAGACCTGGACTAAACCAGGACATGGACTAAAGCAAGTCTACCTTTTGACATTAGAGCACTAACGAGATGCACTAATCCAACTTTTTCACTTTTGATATCGACTTTGATAATTTGTCTGCTGATAATCGATAACAGCCAATACCAGAGTGAAGATTGATAAAAGCTTTTTTTTTTTTCTCTTATAGTGCAATAACTATTATTTGTAGAACAAGTGACAACAAGTTAACAACTTTATGTGAATAAAGTTTCAAACAATATTAGACTCACCGGGTAACATTAAATACTGTACCTGCTATACCTGATTTTTTCTTCCTTAAAAATGTATACTACTTACTTACTTCAGTCCACATGTTTTGCTTACTTACCCTATTTAGTCTGCAACTCAGAGTTGTTCATCACTATGTATTTTAAGCTTTTTTCACAGCTGTTATGAGTGAGACGTGCTGGCACACCAACGACAGTTAGCTACAACGTAAACAAACGTTGTTTAGTTTGGTGAACAAATGGGACATTATTAAACATACTCATGACATTACTGACTAATTTTTATTTGAATATATACTGTGCTGGGGGAAATTGATTTCAAGTTATTCTATTGTAAAAAATAAAATAAAATAAAAATAATAATGTATAGTGACTTTAACCTGTAGATAATCTCATTATGTCTAGTTAAAGGCACAGCCATGTAGATATCATGAGGTTGCTAACTGATGCGGTAAAATTCCATGGATCTGTGACATCCAATCCTATCTAATCGGTGCATCACTAACGAGAACCAAAGCAAATGCACCATTAAAGTATTAGGAGTATGTTCACAGTTTCAGGCCTGCAACGACTAATCAGCTAACTTTAGAAATAATCATATTTTGATAATTATTTAAGTCTGAACTTTACAAACTCTAAACAGCAGCATTTTAAAATCAAAATGTCCATAAAGACTAAGCACTTCTGATTTGATACCTGTTGTTTCGTACAGGGGGCGAGGAGCGCAGTCGGGAGGTGAGCGGGGACCAGACAGCAGTGGACTTGGATCAGCTGGACCCTGGAGTTCAGTACGAGGTCCAGGTCATGGCACTGGTCCAGAACAGAGAGGGGACTCCAGTGTCTGTCAGAGTCACCACACGTGAGTCTAGCCTTACCAGTTTCACTGTAGATGTCTGTGAAGAAACTTGGAACAAACCATTAAACCACCACTGATGTAATAAACTGTTGCAGAACATACTTACATGTTGTTCACTGGAAAACATACTGCTGAAAACATGTTCTTCATAGTGGCTTACATCAGTGGCAGATACTTCAGTGTGTGCCTTTTATTTTTACTGTTTTGATGGCTATGGTACATTTTTTGAACATTTGTTTACGACCCAAGAAGGAAAGCCATTGTTTCCACTCTAAAAAGATGTAAGACTTTGCATGAAATGTCTTTAAGTATGGCTGTCACTAACGATTATTTTAATAGTCGATTAGTCAGCGATTATTTTTTCGATTAGTCGACTAGTCAGCGATTATTTTTTTTATGTGATCTGCACTTATTTTTGCTTACATCATGCTTTAAACCAGCGCTTCTCAAACTTTTTTTTGCCATGCCCCCCTTGGAATAGAAAAAATGATCCACGCCCCTACCCCGTCTGCAAAAGTACAAAACTGTCTGCCTGTGGTATTTAGGTTTAGCTGCATAATTTTAACACCAAATTATATTTAAAAATGTCTAATTTGTAGTTCAATTAATAAACTCAATTTTACATAATATTACCAGTGTTCATCAGTTTTAATAATTTGTATGATCAGAATGTTATTTCATTTTGTTTTAGGCTGAACAGAAATTTTTATTAAAAAAAGTTTAAGCCACTCATAGAACTATAGTTACATTGGCAACTAACATTTTCAGTCCTGAAGAAAGCCTGGTCTAGTTCTGGGATAGTCCTGGTTAAAACCAGCTCAGTGCTCACTAAATACACTGTGGGAAGTGAAACAAGGCCGTTTTTAACGTTTTCAAAGTAAACATCACAAACACGTGTGTAAAAGTTCGCGCATTGCCGCTGATCGAGAGCTGATTCTCCGTGCGCATATTTAATGAGCTGTTAGCGGTTTGAAGTCTTAAACTGGCCGTATCTCCATGATTCTTTGGTCTTTTTGGACGATTTAAACACTCACACGGAGCTCAGACTCGTCTCTGTCCCACTGTCAGTACAGACCTTTCTTCCTCGTGTCCACTGCAATAACTACAGTGGAAGAGATCCTCTGTGTGTGGACTGTTTCTGAGAGCGAGGGAGAAAGAAAAGGGCGCAGCGGCAGAGCGGGACACTTTTATTCATGCATTGCGTGCATCGAGTTGCGTTAATGCCGACAAAATAATCACAAGTACGTGTGGAGTTCGTCTCCTGTTTTATCTGCGTCAGTAGCCTTTCTTTTGACAGGATCCTGTCCATGTTGCAGCTCTGCTCGCTGCTGCAGCTGATCTCTTTTCCTGGTTTATTATTGTAAAATGGAATGAAGCGACGCGTCGACTATAGCAAATCTGCGTCGACGATTTTTTATAGTCGACGTCGTCGACTAATCGTGACAGCCCTATCTTTAAGCTATTACTATCCCTGCTTCTGATCAATTAGGTTTTTCATGTTGGCCTTTTTTTGGGTCAAGATTGAGTCTGTGTCACATATTTTATACAATTTTAAGCGTGACATGTCTCTAATTATCCTAGATATGTGTGTACTACCTTTTCCTTTATATTTCTTTATTTATTTTTTTCTTACCAATAATATAGGGGGCTTCATGGTGCTATAAACATCAATCATAAAGAATATTTTCTGCGTTTTCAGCTGGGACCGCCCCTCTGCCCACCACCAGGCTTCAGGTCTCTGAAGTGACCCAGAGCTCAGTGCGTTTGTCCTGGGCTTCTGTGTCAGGTGTTACTGGATATATTCTACGATGGAGAGACGAGACAGGTAAAAAGAAAACTATTTTATTTTGTATTTTTTTCACGTCAGTGTAGTTACATAATTCTTATTAATCTGTCAGACTCAGGAGCAGGTCTGTCCATCACGCTCCCCTCTTCTTCAAACTCTTACCTCGTCACCGGACTGCGTTTGGGACGGAGATATCGTTTCACTCTTCAGCCCACTTTTGAGAGCGGAGTTGGCGCTGAGACTTATGTGGATGAACACCCAGGTACCTCTAATACTTTCACTACTACAGTCTTTTCTGCACCCTGGATTTAATCTGACACTTCCAAAGTTTGGGCTACATTTTTTCAAGTTAATTTGCCTTTTATTACAACATATTTTTAAGCCTTAAGCTAGGGCTTTTCAGTTGCATCCACCAGTGGGCCAGATTACAAAACTTAACTACAAATTTACTTTCCATCCAGTGTCTAAAAACAACTAAAAATTGCACTATTTACTAGAAATCTACTGTTCATTGAGATTAATACAACATAAAGCACTAATGCTCTGTCACATAAAAACATACTTAGCCAAAAAAAACAATCAGGTTTGAACTAGAGGAGATCAGCAGTGGGTTTGGACAGAGATCCAGACCAAGACTAAACTTAGTCTACATTTGGAGCACATCCTGAACAAGACTAGACCATAAAATCTGAACCAGGACTAAAAGGTTTTAACCATTTAGCTGAATTTGGCTCAAATGATTCAAAGTAAAGTAGGCTACTGATTAACAGAGCTGAAAATAGATAAAACTACAGACTCAACTCCAGTACCACTCAAAGAGTTATATCAGTTTTGGTTCTCCAGGCTAAAGTTTCAAGCTTATTTTGACTGGATTGTATTTCTATAAGTGATACCCCACTAAAAGGAAGCCTTCCTTTAAGCTTTTTTCAGCCTTTGATCATTCCTGAACAAGTGACTTTACAGTAAAATGACCTCTGCAACTACCGCAACAATTGCCACTACCTCTACCACAACCTTGTTACCTCACTTTCCAGCCAGAACAAACCAGATTTACTTTATATTTTATGTCAAAATTATATAAAAGAACATTTTTTGGTCTGTAGTTTGAATGTTTTGGTCGTTTCACTGTATTGCGATGAATTAACTTGGATTTGTGGCTAAACATTGTCGCAATTTCAGTTCCTTTACATTTTTTTTAACCCATTTGTAAAATCTTCTTTCTTGTCCCTCAGTGTGCGCGGGTGGCCGGTTGGATGTGGTCTTCCTGGTGCCAGCCTCCACAGATCGGCTGAACCTGGCCAGACCCATGAGAGCTCTGCTCACCAGTGCAGCTCGCTCTCTCAACTCGTTTGGAGAGAGAGATTCACAGGTGAATTTCTCGTTTAGTGTAATAAGGCAAGGCAAGGCAAGGCAAATTTATTTGTATAGCACAATTCATACACAAAGCAATTCACAGTGCTTTACAAGGCAGGAAATGCATCAAAACTACAATAATTAAATAATCAGCATAAAATTTACTTTAAAAGAAGTAAAGAAATAAAGAGTGCAGACAAAGTATTTCAGTCATATGCACAGATAAAAAGACATGTTTTCAGCCTAGATTTAAACATTGTCACAGTCGAGGCCTGTCTTACATCTACTGGAAGACTGTTCCAGATCTTAGCTGCATAAAACTGAAACGCTGATTCTCCATGTTTAGTCCTGACTCTGGGCACCAGCAGGAGGCCGGTCCCTGAGGTCCTCAGAGTGCGAGATGGTTCATAACGCACTAACATGTCAGAGATGTACTTTGGTGCTAGTCCATGGAGAGACTTAAACACAAGCAGAGCTGTTTTAAAGTCTATTCTCTGAGCCACTGGAAGCCAGTGCAAAGACCTAAGCACAGGACTAATGTGATCGTACTTCCTGGTTCTGGTCAGGACTCGAGCAGCAGCGTTCTGGATGTACTGCAGCTGTTTTACAGCCTGTTTGGATAGGCCGGTGAGCAGGCCGTTACAATAGTCTAACCTACTGGAGACAATGCATGGATAAGCTTCTCCAGGTCAGGCTTTGACACTATACTTTTGATTTTGGCAATGTTTTTAGATGGTAAAAAGCTGCTGATGTTATTGACTAATGTGGCTGTTAAAGTTCAAGTCTGAGTCCATTATTACCCCAGATTTCTAACTTGACTTGAAGGTTTCAGAGAGAGAGAATGTATTTTGTAACTTTAGACACAGACACAGAACAGTTATTAAAACTGAAAAAATTATACAAATTGAAAAAGTTTAAGAATACAGATAGTTATGTAGGAAATATTAAAATTAGTATACAATACAAAAGGTTGTGTCAACATAGAGGCAAATTTTAGAGCTATATTGTACAAACAAACAAACAAACAAACAAACAAACAAAAAGCATGCTTGCAACCAGATAGATTTGATTGGCTCAGGCCTGACATCAAATAAATATTCTAACTGAGATTGAGAGATTCATTGTGAAAGTAAGGTTTAATATGTACAAATTTACTTTAGTACAAAACATCTGAATAAACATTTTGTAGTTTTTGAAAACAGGTGTAACTTGCCAACAATTCATTTTCACTTGCCACAGAGTGATTTAAAAGGTGTCTGAGTCTTGCTCAAAACAGTTGTAAATTGTTTGCCCAGTGCTGAATTAGAGTTTGGTCATAATACTGTGTCTGTGCTCAATGTGTTTCAGATGGGAGTTGTAGTTTATGGTTACAGACCTAAAATCTGGTTCCTGTTGAATCGCCACAGCAGATCTGACTCTTTGCTTCAGGAGATCCAGTCGACCCCCTTTGACGAGGGACCAGGGAATAACATAGGTCTGTAAACTCAGTGGAGGTGTGTCGATTCTCTGAACTTCCTTGGTTCTCTAATCCATATGATGCAATATTTGAGACATTTTAGCTAACTATTGTAGCTTCTTCAGCCAAACATCATAATCTCTGAGTTGTTGCCCGACTAACAAACAGACAGCTGTAGTACTGACTATAGAGTAATATTGTAATCAGGCCATTAGGAAGGGTTTGGTGCCAGGTCGTCCTCGTTGAAAATGAGAATTGGCTCTCAATCAACCTACCTGGTAAAATAAAGGTTAAATAAAAATAAATAAATAAATAAAAATAAATGTAACTTGTGTGTTATGTGTTCTCTCATGAGTTTGGCCCCTATAATCCCAAATTAAGATTAACAATGAATTAACAATATAAATCAAAAGTTGGTAATTTATTTCGTATTTCATTTAATTGTCATTTATAGAAGTAACCATTGTATTCAGTGTTTTTGATACTTAATAAGAGGCAATAAGTACAAAACTTTGCATAATTCAAAAGTGAAATTGATAAAACTAAGATTTGTGGTAATGTTATGATTAAAAAAACATCAGGCAGGTTTTGTTCTGGTTATGTACAATAGTTATGTCTTTGTCTCCCTCTGCAGGCCAGGCAGTGAACTTCACGACTCAGTACCTGCTGACTCCGTCGGCCGGTCGCCGGCCTCGAGTTCCTGGGACTGTGGTGATCATCGCAGACCGCAGATCTGAAGACAACCTCACTCTGGCTGCAAACTACCTCAGAGCCTCAGGTACAAGTGTTTCATGAGACTTGATATCAAACTTTGTTCTACTGAGCGTTTTAAAATTTTTAACTAATAAATTATATAATTTAGGTTTTTGTTTTTTGTTTTTTCCAGTCAATGCTATGTAAAGAATCCCATTTTAATTGATAGTTTTAATACACAAACATAGGTTCAAAGATCTAGAAATGAAGATAAAATATAATCCATTCACATTCTAAGATTACTCCCTTTACACTTTGTTGTTCACAGGAGTGACGGTGTTGGCGTTGGGTGGAGCAGGCGGACACTGAGAGCTGCGCAGAGCTGTGACTGACAGCAGCCCTCAGAACATCCTTTACACTTCAGACGCTTCACAACTGGATTCTCTGCACACCGAATTGTCTGACCTGCTCTGTGGCATCGCTCGTATCCCTGAAGTAACATATCAAAATCACACAAATGATCTATGTCCTTCACAATGAAATATTCTGACTTCATACTCATGTTTCTAGGTGTTTCCAGGCACTGATCAGTGTACAATCCACTGTCCCAGGGTGAGAGAATCAACAAAACATTAGCATTATTAACTCCCCTTTCTGCAGATAGAGACACATTTCTCCTTCTTATGTTCAGATGATTAATGATTACTGGGAGCAGGATTTCAAACAAAATTGTCAATTTGAATTATTATATATATATTGTGTATAATGGATAACATCTTGACATCCAAAATATCAAAATACAACACAGCCGCATGCCTTAGTAATTCAAGCTGGGGTAGTGGCTACTTCTTTTATCACTGTTCAAAATATGTCTGGGAAAGAAGATTAATTCTAAATACCCTCTCAATTACTAAATAGTAATCTAATGAGTTTGAATTTACAGTATGTTTAATAAATCTTTGTAATTTCCTTTAGGGTGAGAAAGGAGACCGTGGAGAGAAGGTAAAGTATTTTATTATGTCTCTAAGACTCTTTAGGTATGAAGTTTTTGCTTTAAAATCCTTGCTCTTTTTAGGGCGACAGAGGCAGAGATGGCGTGGATGGACGTAAAGGGGAACCGGTGAGCATATATTCTGCAGTGTGAGAATGTCATAAAACAAGAATGATCAGTATTAATTATTTTCTTGTATTTTACCATAATAAATCTAATGGGTCATTTCACAAATTTTCAAACGATTTCTGATTTTCATTAGTGAATAGACCAGGGTCTTACCAACGTTTTTCCCCAAGAGTGCTACTTTTGCAAACCAGATCTGGTGGTGAGCTACGTGTATAAAAAGTTTGTCATTGTTCATTTAGTAGTAGAGATAATTAGGCATCCAATGATACATTTACGAAAGAAATGCAATGAATAAAATGAGTAACAAACCATAATGCATAGTCTAAAATGCTTTGGCAAGCTCCTTGGAGAGTTACTGAGCTACAGATTGGAGACCACTGACTAGACTCATTTACTTTTGGTATACAATAGACTGCTTTTAAACTGTCTTTATTTTGGCTGCCTCCCATTTGGATTAAATGTTGTTGTCCTAAAATGTTTTGATATCATGAGAAGCGAACCAATTGATGGTTTTGAAGGTGCTATGTTGCCAAAATCCTCTTATTTATCCTCTTATGTTTTTTTTTTAACTTGGTTAGCATGCCTTTCCCAATTTCCTAATCATATTTAACCTAACCCTAATCCTAATCTTACTTTAGGGCAGTAGTTTTTAGTTGTTAAATTGGATTAATCGGTCAATGGAATCTTGGTTTACAAATTTTTCGATTGAAATTTTAAGGAATTATTCTGAAAAGCAACAAAAATCTTTGACTTAACGGTAGATTTTGGACCAAATTAATAGTCTAAGCTGTTTTTAGATATGAAAATGTATGTTTTTTTTCTTGTTTTTGCATTACTTTTTCTTGCATATTTGAGCAGTTAGATCAAGGATACCTTTTAGCTTCTTCAGAAATTTTGCCTACCCCTCCTTTTAGTCGATTCATTTTCTAGTCGACAAAGAATTTCTTTGGTCAACTACAGCCCTATCTTACCTACATTTCTGCAGTAAAAAATAAATAAATATAACCTTTTTCTAGCATAGCCATCAATGCAAAGAAATGGTGGCAAAAAATCTGACTTAATAGAAAATAATCTTATTTGTGAGATACTTCTATTTTTTTACTTAACCCTAATATCATATGATTGACAAAGGTGGTTTTTAATAAGTACAGAGACATATCATATCTGGACCAGCAAACTGCACTCTGCCCTGTGAAAGTTATGAAATGTGCTTTTAAACAAATCACAGTAAATCAATAGGATGTTCAGATTTCATAAGCCAACAGTTAAAAATTTCCTTTTACGTTTTGCTGGTTGCAATAATTGACACTTTAAGCGTTAAGTCTTAGTCCTTTTAAGACAGCACTTTAAACCTTGCATTATGAAGCCATTCTGATTAAACACCTACACAAGTTAATTAAAAGCTAATGATTTCTTGTGCCCGGTATCGACAGAACAACCTGCTAATTAAATTAAAATGTGTGTGTGTATTTTAGGGTCGTGATGGTTTACCCGGGAGAGATGGATAAGAGGTCCTGAGGGTCGCCCCGGTCCTCCTGGTCCCAGTTTGCCCTTTGACACGTCGGCGGGACTGAAGGGGGAGAAGGGGGAGAGGGTGAGTACATGTATAATGATGACGGTCTAATTAGAACAAGTGTGCGAAGGTATTTAAAGCTGCTCTTTTTGTCCTTTTAGGGATTTCCTGGAATTGATGGAAGCTCAGGGTTACCGGGCGACCAGGTTCTCCAGGAAGTGCAGGCGTCCCAGTGAGTGTGCTGTATATATGTGGAGCTACTGTATCATAAAATAACTGGTTTTCATTAATTATCAAAAGGACAGAACGACTGAATTATAAAATATTCTAAAATCTGGGATGCACGCAAATAGTAAAGTAATTTCAATGGAGAAACAATTTAAAATCAAGTTGTTTAGACAAATTAAACCGCTGTAAGAGATCAAAGCCTAGTTTTAAACACATTCACTATATTTGTATTTATTAATTTATATGATACGATATATGAACTCACATTATACACATATTATTATTTTGAAGCATTTGCTCACGTGCAAAATAACTAACAATGCTAGAAGCAAAAACCTAATACAACTGACAGTTTTCACAGTTTTTCTGTGTGCATAAGTTTTTTTTTCATTTATACTCAAATTTAGCAACTGCATTGGTAAATGATTACATTTTATCTGTTTACATTGAATCATTTATAATATGTATTCATACTCAAATCTACATATTAGACTGGGAATCTTCTCTATAGATTACATTTTGAGCATAAAATAAAAACACTTAAGCAATTAACTGTCATTGCTTAGTGCTGCAGTTGCTTAATTTTAGTTATAAGACCTAAAAGTGTTAGTATTTAAATCTTCATTAATTGTTGAAAAAATGTTATTGTCATGTCTGTCTTTTAGGGTTCACAGGGTCTTCCAGGTGTCAGAGGGACTGCAGTGAGTAAAAATATCCTCTGCTTTGGATACAACTTTAATTGATGAATATAGATTGTACTTTTCTTGTATTTTAGGGTGAACCTGGTTTGCCTGGAGCAGTCGGTCCAAAGGGAGACAAAGGAGAGAGGGTGAGATGACGTAATGTTTTTATTTTTTGTAATGCTGACTGACATTGACTGTGTTGTGTTGTTTTAGGGAGAACCAGGATCTGCATTGTCCGGAGGAGGTTTGCCTGGAAGAAAAGGAGAGCCAGGCCTCCCAGGAATACCAGTAAGAACTAGTATTAGGTTCACAATTTCACCCTTAAAAAAAAAAAAGCCTTGTAGTTTTAGCTCTTCTTATCATCTTTCTAAACTATAAAATCTAATATAACCAAAACATATTTACAATGACAATCTAATAATAAAAATAGGCTGCTTAAGTATGAGTTAGGTTGTAATAGATGGGAATATGTAGTGTTTATTTTGTCTGTCAATGTAAAAAAAAAATGTATCCTCTCCAAAGGGAACTCAAGGGCGTACAGGAACCGCCGGAGCCAAAGGAGCGACTGGATCTCAGGGGCCTCCGGGACAAGACGGTCGCCCCGGGTTACCTGGCACAGCCGGACTCTCCATCAAGGTACACGGTCATAAAATAATATACAGTATGTTATGGAGCTCAACAGACCCGTCCACCACTTTAAGTACTGAACCCGATTATAAACTCCCATAGGTATGCTGAAAAACACTTATAATAAATGTTTGAAGACATCTTTGGTCTCAGAAATGTGGTTCGTCCTGACCATAAGACTTTTGTTTTGTGTAGCTTTATAAACCACAAAGTTGCAGATCTTTAAGTTGTGCATGTGTTTTTTTTTAACTAGAAACACCCACATAATGAGTTGGCACATAATATATTTTAAAAATCCCCATGAGAGTTTATAATGGGAATATTATTTCCGGAACTAGGGTGATAGTCCACTTTTGAGCTCTAAAACTAAATCAACATTTATGAGGTTTGAATCTTGTTATTTAGACTGATCTTACATTGTTTAACCTTTGTTGTCCTTCATGTGAAGCTCGCCTAAATCATGTGTTTGTCATGATAAAATGTTATTGTGACGAGGCAAAGCCAACAACAGAGAAGTGGAATGATCCCTTCTATAAGGAAATATCAATCTTACGATCTTCTGTGCTGTTTTTAAAGCCATAAATAGTTCATTTCTGTAGAATAAGCTTTCCAAGCAAAACCAATCTTATGTTTAGCAGGATTGGAGCTCTAACTCAATTCCTGAAGTTGGAAATACTGTCACATTGTGAGCTTTAATACAAACTCTTTTAAGTTCTTTGCCAGATTAAAGTAAAATGCCAAACACAATGAAAATTTGAGTTCATACCATGCTATGGTAGATCAACATTTGATAAATTCATTGTGCCTCATTTTCTCTCTGAGATAATATAAATAATAATAATCTAGCATGTTCTCTTCACTCTTACCAATCTACTATAAATGCTGCATAGACCAGTTTACGATCAGATTTTAGATATGTATTTAAGCTCCTTTAATTTTAGATTGTGCAGAGTCATTTTGTACATTTTACATTGCAATGACCTTGACGTTGATGGCTGACTACATTTTGTGAAGCGACTGTATTTCAAACACAGTTGTAACGCACAGCTCAAAACACAAGGTGGCAGTATTCAACCATTTGCATTTTTGTAAAGTTGCACCTTAGAAATAAGCACATTTCTCAATATTTCACTTAGAATATATATATAGATTTCCAGTAATATTCCCCCAGTTTCATACAGTTTTGTCTTAATTGTTTTTGATTTTCCTGGGATGTGCTTTTGAAGTCAGTTTCCATGGTTACTCCTGAATCACTCTTGATGTTCTGTAATTATTAATCAGCATCAGTTGTTCCTGTATAGACACCGGCCTCCGCTGCTTGTTATTTCCAATTACTCACACAAGCTAGGATCTTCTTCCCAGAGACTTTTTCTGTTTTATTTATATACGTTGACGCTGACAAACCCCGTCCATCTATATTCATCTGATGGACATTGAAGAGGCGGGAAGCGAGGTATTTGCATATAGACACGGGGCTGATCGGCCTCAATGGGAAGCAATCATGAAACATTTTGTCTGAGGTGTCAACACTTACTTTCTCTCTTTCTCTCTTTTTCCGTTTCTATTTTGCGCAGGGCGACAAGGGCAGCCCCGGAGAAAGGGTGAGTCACTCTTCTCTTCACAAATGCCCCGACAGCGTGTGGGAATAATGATAATAACCTCCTATCTGTCTCTCTTTTCTCCACTCTTTCATTGTCTCTCTCTCTCTCTCTCTCTCTCTCTCTCTCTCTTTCTTTCTCTTTCTCTCTGTTGCTCACACTGTCTCACTCTCCCTTCTCTCTTACTATGTCATTCTCTCCACTCTCTCTTTCTCTCTCACTTTTTCTTTTTCTTCTACACTTCTTTCTCTCTTACTGTGTCATTCTCATCCCCTCTCACTCTCTTTCTTTCTGTTTGTTTTGCTCTTTTCTCTCTCTCTCTCTCTCTCTCTCTCTCTCTCTCTCTCTCTCTCTCTCTTTCTTTCTTCTCTCTACTTTCATTCTCATCCCCCTCTCACTCTCTCTTTCTCTCTTGTCATGCTCTTTTCTCCTCTCTCTCTCTCTCTCTCTCTCTCCTCACTCTCTGTTTCTCTTCTCTCTCTCTGTCTCTCCCTCACTGTTCTTTTTGTCTCATTTTGTATCTTTCGCTCTTTCTCTCTCTCTATGTCATTCTCATCTTTCTCTCCTCCATCATCCTGTGTTTTCTGCTATTTCTGTCTTCCTATTTTCTCTTCTTCTACTGCTTCTGCTTGTTTCTCTCTATCTTTTTGTTTCTGCTCTGTGTCTCAATCTTTTTTAATCTCCATCCCACCTTCCTACTCTTTGCATTGTTTTCATTATCGCTTATAATTGTCTTATTCTTTCTAATTTTCTGTCTTCTATCTTCATTTCTCTCAATTCCTCGTGCCCTTTACTTTCTTTTCTCTATCTTCTCTCTATCTGTGTTAATGTCCGTCACCCTCACTCTCCCTCTTTCCAATCTTGTTTTTTCTCTTCACGATCTTGCTTCTTTCTCTCTCTTCATTCTCTCTCCTCTTTCTCCACTCACTCTCTCTTTTCCCCTTTTTCTCTGCTTCCCATATTTCTGTTTTCTTTAACTCACTCTCTCTGTCTCTCTCTCTTTTTTCATCTCATTTCGACCATAAACTATCTCTATTTCTCTTTCTTCCCACTTCTCTCTTGGGTTTTCTCTCTGCTCATCTCCCCATTGTCTCCCTCATCTCTCTTTTCCACCTGTTTTCTTTCCTCTTTCACCTTCACCCCACTCTCTCTTTATCTCCCACCTTTCTCTCTCTCCCTCTTTGTCTCCCCTCTCTATCTTTTTGTCTTCATCTCCTCTCTTTCACTCCCACTTTCCCTTTCTTCTTCTGTTTTTCCCTATATCTCTCCCCCTCCTCTTGTCCTTTCTTCTCTCTCTCTTTGTCACCTTCTCTCTTTTTTCTCTTTCTCTTCTCTTGTGTTCACATCTTCTCTTTTCTCTCTCTTTTTTCCTCTTTCTCTTTTCCTCTTACCTGTTCCCTTTCTCGCCATCGCTTCTATCTTTGGCCATGTTTCCCTTCCTCCTGTGTTTTCCCTCTCCCTTTCTCTCTCTCTCTCTCTCTCTATACTCTCTACTATTTTTCTCTACATTTCCTCTCTCCCTGTGCCCCTTCTCTCTTTTTCTGTCTCTAATCAATCCCCCTCACTTCCATTAATCTCTCTCCCTTCACTTTCTCTTCTGTTTCCCTCTCTCTCATCCTTTTCTCTTCTCAAATTTACCCTCTCTTTTTGTCCTCCACCTCCCTCTCTCTCCCTCTTTCTTTCTCTGACAGGGACCTCCAGGAGTGGGCAGCGGCTCGGCCATCAAGGGCGACAAGGGCTCCCCAGTAAGCTCTGTCAATCAGACAATATGCTGACGCCTCGGCTCTGTGCACACGCAGAGACGAGTGGAGCGCCAGATAGGACCAAGGACACATTTAGACTGCACTTGTACAAATAATATAGAAAAGCACACAGCCTGATTTCAAACAAGAGCCTAATATAATCAGAATATAAATAATATAACTGCTGGAAAACACAGGAAACAGATGAATAGAGAAAATGTAAGCTTAAGTTTAGTGTGAATATGTAAAATAATTTATCTAAAAAATGTATATATCAGGGGTCTCAAACTCATGCCCCAAGATGATTTCAGATTATTGATAGTGGCCCACCGATAAAATGCACATAACAAAAAACTAAATAAACGACTGGTCCCACAATGCACTGCAACCTACAGCCACTCGTCGTACAACACAAAAAGAATTAGGTCACTTTTAAGCTTTCAAAATCTAAAAAACAGACAGAGAAAAAAACTAATTGCATACAATTTCTTCAAAATCTCATGGGGGGGCATATTTGTAATGCAATATGAAATAAAGATTGGGGACATAGTGTTGTACTTTATTTATATAGATCATACCATAATCAGGACTTGTTATGGCCCTCGACCAACTCTGACTTTGATCATTTCAGCCCTAGCTCTAGTTGAGTTTGAGACACCTGTTATACTGTAATTATTCCAACTGAAGACATAATTGTGTTCATAATCTAATCCCCATCAGTGGTTTCAGTAGCAGATATAAAAGCACTAAGTCAATGTTGTTTTGTGTGACTGTTGGACAGGAAGCAGATGCATTAGAAACGAAAATTGTCAATGAAGACTTATTTTGTCATCAGCAACTCTAATGACTAGTTTCATTTGAGTTTTATCGCTCAGATTTCCTACTAGATGTGCATCTAAAATCCCTTCCTCAAAATGTTTTATTTATGGACTTTTTACCCTTGTAAGAAATTTACAGATCTTGGAGTTAATTTCATAATCACTTAGCTTTGAAGTGGGACAGTATATAATTTTAAAGTTTGTTGATCAAATGCAAATGATGGTATTCGACTTGCGTGTCTCCAAGGAGTAGTCATTACTCTGCTTGTATTGTACATTTTTGTAGGATTTAGTAAGCGAATAAATAATAAATAATGTCAATCTAGATCATTTATATAGTACAGGCATGTTTTTTTATAACTGCAGTATATGTACAGGTCTAAATGAGAAAATAATACAAACATCATCAGAGAAACATTTTAATAGTATAAGAGGATAGAAAAGGAATCGAATGCAAAGAAATCACAGCTTTAGTGACACAATTTGGTCGCTAATGTTTAATTTAAATCAGTTTGAAGACCTATCGTTGTCCACAGCTTTGTTTAATGACAAAGCTAAACTTCAAAAACTTGTTTTCAGGCTTATTTCTATTAGTTAGCACTGTTCCTTCCCTGCCTTAATGGCGGCTGTGACAAATTTAGCTACATGGATCTTGGAGCTCTATGGAACATTTTATAAAACTATATTATTCCATGAAGACAAACAGGTGTGCCATAATTGTGTCATTCACTGTGGATTTACTTGTGTTTACTTCTTGAACATGTTTCCTTCATGTCAGCTTCATGTTGCAATTTCAAATGACTTTTTTTATCAGGGCAGTCCAGGTCTTCCAGGGTCCCCGGGCGCTAAGGGCCAGGCCGGATCACCAGGCTCCAAGGGTGACAAGGTACAGATAGATTTGTCATGGACTTAGTGGCAGGAGCACATACCCCATTTCTTATCTCTGTAAAACTGCTGTATGGATGCTTTTTTTAGGGGGAGGCGGGAGCTGGACTGGCTGGACCTCCAGGCAGACAAGGAGAGCCAGGGGACAGAGTAAGTGTCACATATGCACAGAAAATACTTCCATCATCTTAAGGGCCAAAACATACAGAGATAAACTGTGTTAGTGTTATCTACTGTGGGCAAAACATGGGTATAAAAGAAGCATTCAAAGAAGTAAGTCCACAAATATACATTTAAAAACAATCAACAGTATACAGCAATGTAGTGATGCATTATGTTGTATGTAGACAGGATAAACATTTCTTCTTGTGAATGTAATACTGACTATGTGTCGTCTGAATGATTTGTCTGCCTTAATAGCATTTACTTGATGAATTCAGCTTTCATAGAATGAAAACAGCATGTTTTGCTTTGTATGTTGTCAACTTGGTCTGACACATTGTTTCTCAAAATGTAAAGAAACTCAGAGTGGTTAAACGAGTTCTCGATCAGTGTGAGTTACAATTCTCCATTTATTCTTTGTTCTTGTGTTATTGCTGGACCTTGTTCTGATTTCAACCTGGCTAATTTTTTGGCTTGATTTAGATTTGGACTAAACCTGGATCTCACAAGGACCAAAACAGAAAGTATGTGAATGCACCAATCTGTGGTAAATCTGATCTAATAATATGGTCTCGCAAGAATTTTCAGACTACGTGGTATTGAAATTCAAAAATATATTCCTAATTATAATCCTAATATCAAAGTTTAATATTTTAGTTTTGTAACAAAATTCTAGGTGCATTCACACTGGTTAGATACAGGTTTAGTCCTTATGCTGACCTATAACGTTAGACCGGACATTACAAGACCTGAACCTTATAGCAGCAATAGTCACTGTGCGGTGGTTCACACAAATCACAGTGTAGTAATTGGCTAAAGTCCCATTTATGGTTTGACTTGTGGTGTTACTTTGACGGTATGCACATGTTTATATATCTGACAGATAAGAAGAACTCGCTCTGCAATCAAGATTACAAAATATCAGTTTGACGTCATCTCGTCTTTATTCATGTCTTTGCTCTTTTTTCACATTTTTGACTCAAGATTTTTCCAACATTCACAAATCTTCAGCTCTCAGATGGCTAAACTTGTTTGACCCTCCCTGTTCTAGTCCTGGTTGAGTCCCGGTTTACTTCAGGCTTTTGTCCCGATTCAGTCTCAGTAATAATGTTGTGTTTCTCTGCAGGTGCTCACACAGCCTTGGTCTGATTATAGCATAGCTCGTCTGTAACCTTGCACAAACATATTTGCTTTTCTGTGAAGGTCAATTTTCTACTCAAAAAAACATTTCCGTCATGGTCCTTGATGTGAAATGTTTTAGATTTTTATTGCGGATCTGTGACTATGTTTTTGTATGGTTTGGCTTCAAAGTTAAGGCTATTATTCTTTCTGAACTTTGTTGTTGCATGTTGTTTTGTTCTTGGATTGTACGCTAGATTAAAGATACAAAGGTCAACACAAACTCGTATCTTTTATTCTTTCCAAACACTGAGACTTTCAAGTACAGGAGCTATAAATTTTGATGCCTCTTTTATCTTGCAGGGTCCCCGCGGTCCGCCAGGGGAGATTGGCAGCAAGGTAAAAATGATTGCGACTGCTCAGAGTGCGCACTTGTTCTTTGATGGAAGGATGACCCCTGTGTCTTCTTCTTACAGGGAGACCGAGGACAACCTGGAGAGGCCGGCTCAGAGGGGGACAGGGTGAGTGTGGAAGATCATGGATAAATGCTGAACGAATATTATATAGGCCTTCTATAAAATAAAGGTGCACTATGTCATTTTCTGTGGCTTTGAAGATGATGTTATTGCTTTGGTTAGAATGCTCCACATAATGACATTTAATTTATCTATAATGCATTTATTTGTTTTGTGTTTTAATTAGTGATGCACCAATTGTGCTTTTAAATGGATGGGATAAGAATATATACTGGCTGATGTAACCCAGAATGTCTCAAAATGTTTAAAATTTTATTCAAATTAAGTTGTTAAGTTGTTATTTGACTGTGACCCTTTTATAACAAGTTTAAGTTGGGGTAATTAACTTTTTTAGTTGTAATTTAGCAATTTTTAGTTTTCTACTATAAAGTCTACGATAAATGCAGCACTTTGTGAAAAAATTAGTCCACTAAAGGCTGTCTGAACTGAATAACAGAAAATGTTAGTTTTATTCTAGAGTCAAATGCAGCTCTCTGATTGGCTGTGCCTGGGTGGTCCTCTCTAGTTTCATTTTGCTGTTTGTAAAAATATGCTTCTTAACCATAATTGCAACTAAAATAAAACCATGTGTCGAAAGATTTATGAGAGTAAGTAGTCAGATTTAAAAACCTAAATCATGTTGGCAGTGTGAAAATCAGCTACTCCACTTTTAACTGTATTTTTAAAAAAATATCACATTATCAAAACTGAAAAAGCTAGATCGGTGCATCCTTCAGTTTTAATCATGAAAAATAGCTTGAAATACATGCATTTTTACTGTGAGCAGGGTTGCGTTTCCACAGATTTTTACTTATCACTGGTTTTCATGGAGATGGATATGTATATTTCCATTTCTCTGGACATTCTTGGCAAAGCAAAACTCCTGCATGTGGATATTCTACTAGAAAAGTTCCATTGTGCTTCTTTAATGTTCAGGTCACGTGAGTGCTGACAAAACTATTGCTGTTATGAGTTTTTGTGTTTCTGGAGAGAAAAATACTTGTAGATCAACTTTGACACCAGTATGAAAGCTTAGATTCAATATTTTTTTTTAATTTTAATATATTAATTTTGTGATGTCACTATAATGTAATAATTGTGATTAACTGATTAGCTTGTTTCTCTGCATTTACCATTGGACATGTCTGAAACAGTACATGTAATACAGTTGTAGTTTCACTCTTGTGTTGACCTAACGATGAGCCCTGTCTTTTACTGAAATATGGGAGAACATACTTTAATAGGTTTTGCGTCAGAGCAGATGCATTGAGCTATAAGAGACGTCTTTAAATATGAATGTAAGAACCCTCAACAATGCTCTATCCAAGCCTCTGGACGAGAAAAGATGGTTCGCTGTCGTGACCCTCAGAAAAGAAAGACCATGACCCAAGTGAATGCATGTTTACCGTCCTATTTTAGTTTTGTAGTCATTCATTTCTGTTTATGTCCAGAAGAATTATTCATTATTCATTATTTTATATAAAAGCATTTACTCAAAATTGTCTGGTTTAAGAGTTGCATCAATGTTGAAGCCCACTCATGGTTCAGAAGTGAATTTGCTTTTGTTTTTATTTCTGAAAAATTCAAGGTGGTTTGGGCTCCATAATGCACTCTACAATGGTACTATAACTCAAATTATTTTGCTACCTATAACAGGACTGCTTAATTATATTTTCAGGCCGGTAAAGGACTAAGCCACCCTTATATAGGTTTTCTTTTTGGGTTACATCAGGTGTGAACCACATCTTAAAACTAGAGCACATCTGATCCCGAACTAAACTAGCAATATAGTTCTAAATATCATCATCTGACTTAGTGTACTTTAACAGCTTTGCAGAGTACTGGCACATTATGCATACCTCTGATCACAGTCTGCCAGAAACAATGTTCCCCAGGCTATAATTTGGTTACCTGGAAAATCCAGACGATAAATAAAAAATATTGTCTGGGCACTGTGTCTCTCTTTCAATTTTCAGTGAGTGTGATTGACAAATAAATTAGCAAATAAATAAATTGTCTCCTGTATGAAAACAACAAAGCTGCTCACGACAAAAAAAAGATCCACTCTTCCCAGGCTATAATTTGGCCCGGACCATGAACCTATTTACCAAGATGTGCAATTTAAATAACCGTGATTTATAACCTATACCCTGAAAAAATATTGTGGTCACAGTTTTATTCAATTGATTTCACAAAATTCCAGATTTTTTTTTAATCAGCTGGAGGGATAGCAAGAAGAGGTTGTGTTCATGTGATAGAGTTTTTTTAAACACTGTACTTTGCCATTAAATCTCTAAAAAGTCAACGTTCAATTTGGGGATTTTCAATATTCAATTCCGATTGTACAATAACATAAGATAAATATGGCAAGTTTGTAGAGTCAGTCAAAATAATAATAATAATGGGGGTTCGACATGTATGGTTCCTACTGTAGATGTTTCTTTTAAAAAACATTAAATCTCCCCAAAGTCTTACATAGGCGGTTCACATCTTTTGAGATAATAACATCATTAAATTCTAGAATGAAAAACCTCTGAACCAATGTTAACCGTAAGTTAATTGTAATCGTTGTGATTTGTTGGAGGTTAAAAGTTCATAAGACAAGGTTCTCCTTTGGCCTCATGTAATTTCAGTTTGAGCTGCTAATGATAATTTGGCTCAGACCTCACTGAAACTAGATTTGTCTCTGCTTTTAAATATAAAGTAAAGGACATATGGCTTAAAAGTTTCACTAAAGAAAAAACATTGTGGTGTTCAACAAATGTGTTCGCAATGTTTAAAGCGAACCTATTGCATTTTTTTTCTGTGTTTAGGATTAAACTATAGTATATGTATACCAGTAATTTCATTTAGTTCTTCAATGTAAGATTTTAATGCAAGAAGCAACAGAGTTTAAATGTGTCATTTGAATTGTTGTACAGTGGCTCTGTGACTATTTTGAATACATGCTTTACTATGATTTTTTTGAATATTCACATTAAAGTTGAGACAAGTCGGCGGGGATAGGTGGTAGGTGAAAACAGCGTTTTTTCCTGAGCACTCAATCATCAGCTGCAGGATAATACAAGATTAACTCAAACATGCAGGAATCAATCTTAATAAAACCTTTGAGTAAATGATGAGAAAAGGCAGTTATAACAAGGTTAAAAACATAGAAAACTAGATTTTTCACAATAGATCACTTTTAAATAAAATGTATTAGGCTCAACTAGAAAACAATAGATCTGTGACTATTTATAACTTTGTCAAAATGTCTATTCTCGGTTAGTTTGTTTTTAAATAATCCTTTCTTCCATTAGATTAATTTCTCTTCAATAATATACAGTGACTTTTTCTTTAGTGTTTATCAGTGCAAATAGAAATCAAATTGTCCAACAAATAAATACATAAATAAATAAAATACTGTAAGTACTGTTGTTATTTATAGCAATATGATAGACTATAGAGGGATTATTGGTCAACCTCACTTTCCGCTCTACTGCGCATGTCCCCTGCAGAAAGAAATGCTGTCCATCTAGTTGGCTGATGAAACTGATTAAAACAACAAAACGGGACGAGAGCTAGCTGTTTTGATCAGATATGAACTGGTATGACAGACGTCTACTCCTGAAGTTTTTCTTCAGATCAATGTAATGTGTATGGATCAAAATGCATTCACAAATGTTGAATCAAGTTGTTTTTGCATACCAGGTGCTCCCGTGATAACAATATTCTATAATATCATGAAAATACCATGCATGTTAGGGTAATATCCTCCAGCTACGATAACCTGACCAAGCCTAGTAAGAACACCTGGAGATGAGTCCTCGAGCGCTGAACTGTGGCGCTCACTGCTCCAGTCTCCAACCTTTTTTGTCAGGAGAGCTTTTATTAAACAAACCGTCGGTGAGCTACTACTTTTAGGAACACAAGAAACTGATGCTAAAAATGGAACTGTTAAATGAGTGCATTAAACATTATCCAATCCATTAGAAGTTGACGCAACTAGGCATTAAAGACACATTCTACAAGAGAAAAAAAAGCCTGTAATACATAAATTTAATAAAAATAGAAATTATGAAAGATCCACAATCCGTTGGTGAGCTACTTGGCAGGGGGCGGCGAACTACTGGTAGCTCCTAAGCCACAGGTTGGAGACTCCTACTCTAGAGGCATTAAGGATGGGTCAAATGCAGAACTTTTCATACAGGGACGATAAAGTGAATCTTAACCTTAAACTTTACCTTTAACCTATTACAAAAAAAAAAAAAACATTGTGTTGAATTGAAGCTTTCTATTTCTTAGCATGGTGTAACAGCCTTAAGATACATGCCAGACAGTTACAGTTCCTCTTGAAATGAAATTGTCTTTTCCATTTTCAGGGCGAGCGAGGTCCAGCTGGGGAGCCTGGTGAGAGAGTGAGTACATGCATTTTCCCCACACACAGAGGAATATGTACATGCAGAATATATTGCTTTTCCTGTGGCTTTTGTGGACTTGTTTTAATAATGTTGCGACTCTCTAGGGTCTCCCAGGAAAACCAGGCCCAGCTGGAGCTCAGGGGTTAAGAGTGAGTGAATACTATTACATGAAAAATACATCTCTCACTCTTGTATTTGATTCAAAACTCAAATGGCTTATGAATGAATTTACTGTTTGTCACCAGGGTTTGCCAGGGCCGAGCGGACCGGCGGGGGAAAAGGTGAGATTTTAAATTGAAAGAGCTGTTTCTGACTTTTATTTGTTCTTTTTGTGGGAAATAACATCGACCATATACAAGTGTTAAAATAATAGTTTTCGCAGTCGCACTAATGTAGTTTCTGTTTTTATACATAACATACACATGAAACATAGACAAGAAAGACACAGAGAGAATCCCCAAGCATTTAGCCTTGTTTAATAATAAATCCAAATTTCAACCTTAATTTAAGGCTTGATACAACAGTGATAGTACAAAATACAAGATTGCAAAAAGCTAGAATGAAATTTTCAACATACTAGACCAAAATTCAGACCATTTTAAACATATTCAGGAAAGGTCAAATTTTTTATTATTTCTGTAACAATATATGCTATCAGGAGTCATCAGGGTAGCATATATTCCTGATGCCTCGTTCCAATCTGGACCTGCAACTTGCACTGGGACAGTTTGCTGCCGAGGCGAAGTGGCTAGAATGAAAATCAGCTCCTCCAATCCGATTCCATGGTTCTTGTACGGAAAAAGGTGCCTTGCCCTCTCCAGGTGGGTGGAGAGTCCTTGCCCCAAGTGGAGGAGTTCAAGTATCTCAGGGTCTTGTTCACGAGTGAGGGAAGGATGAAGCGTGAGATCAATAGGCGGACCTGTGCAGCGTCTGCAGTGATAAGATCGCTGTTATCGGACCCTTGTGGTGAAGAAGGAGCAGAGTCAAAAGTCAAAACTCTTGACTTATCGGTCAAACCACGTTCCAATCCTCACCTATGTTCATGAGCTTTGGGTAATGACCAAAAGGACAAAACTGTTAATAGTTTTTGATGAGAACCTAAAGGCAGTCGTTGCCATAGATGTACAATTTAATCCAATCAGTGAAACCTAACAGCTGCATAGGACTTATTTCTCTGTTGCAGTTACAGTTCATTCTCATGTTTTTAATGTATGGTTTAAAATTGTGTTTTTTTTAATGCATTTCTTGACCAAAGAACAGAAACGTCTTGTTCTCTGCTTCATAATGTGACCAATCAAGACCAATCTTTGTGCTTCCAGGGAAATGATGGTTCACCGGGCGAGCCAGGCAGAAGTGTGAGTTATAAGAAAAAAGCAATTCTAACAACATATTGCAAATGTTTCACCTGCCGTCTTCATTTTGTGTAATGACTTAATGTGTGACCGACGCTGCAGACTGTGTGCGACAGACTGTACTTGTGATCTCTTGCTTTTGTTTAATTACATTTCTGCAGATTCCAGGTTTACCGGGAAAGAAAGGAGAACAGGTAAGATCTGACGATGAGGTAGAAAATAACTAGACACAGTTTATTTTATTTTTTTTTGCATGATTGAGTGTATTAGACGTGAAAATGGGAATTTCCAGCAGCAAAAGCGTTCTTTGTTTTAATTTCATGATTTTCTTGACACATTTCTTATTTCTTTACAGGGAATTCGGGGGCTGCCAGGCCTGGACGGGCTGAAGGGAGAGCAAGGAGAAGCAGGACAAAAGGTGTGTATTTCAGATGATTTATAAAACATCTGAATAATGATATGATGCCTGGCAACAGGGTAAATATGTCCTGCTGAATGAATGAGAGAGTGAACAATTGTGTGTCTCTGCTTGTCTGTCTATATTCCCAAATGAAAATAAGTGATTGGAAATGAATGACAAAATGAATAAAATACTATTTTCATCAAAGTTACATCAGGTATCAATCAGTGATTATTATTTGTAATTTGCATTGTGCTAAAACACTCATACCAGTGCATCTGACTGCTCCAATGTGATTGTGGTGTAAATAATAAACCTAAAAAAAAAAATTATAATAAAACAGGCTATACATAATTTAAATCTGAATGTCTGAACTGTTCTATGTGGTAATTGGGCTACATTGTAAATATTTCAGTTTATTTGTGTTTTTTAGTAATAATGGTTTGCTGGCTTATCGGGACAGTCAGGACGTTTCTTAGAGGGCCGTATTACTTTTGTCTACCAGTGGCCTCTGTGGTTTGAGAGAGAGAATAAGAGAGAAAGAGAGAGAGAGAATAAGTGATGGAAGGGGCGGTACCAGCTGCTGCCTGCAAGTCTACGATGTGATTCACAGCTCATAGCACATAATCAAAAACTCTTGACACATTTTGAAACCAAAAACACGTTCCACATCCCATAAGCTCTTAGCCAAGCTTTGTTTCAGGTAAATCGGTTACTTATGCTCTGAGGTGCGAGCAAAAATGGCTAAAACACTTATGCAGATTTAAATGCAAAGTGTGGCGCATTTCCACACAAAATTCAGACACAAGTTTGTCTCTCTTAGTGAGCCAGAATGCGCTTTATGTGTGTGTGTGAACTTGTGCTTCATGTGTGCATAAAAGCCAACACTGCTTTGGAGCAGAGGAGAGGTCAGAAGGAGGAGAAGAGCTCTGAGCAAAGACTGGACTATGTTTTAACTATGTCATGAATAAAACTAAACACTTCTGGAAAAAAAAATAATGTATGAAAGGTGGAGTAGACAATAAAGGTAAAAGATATTTATATATAAAAAAATAAATAAATCAAGACAGAGGTAATGAGCAAGACTCAAACATGGGTGCAGAAAATGCAATACTTTTGAAGCACAGCACTTAACCACTCAATTATCTGTGGAGACACATGAAATGATAAACAAGTGGCCGAATCTAAGACCTAAATATCCGAGGCTGAAAAATGATCCCAGCCCAGCATTGAGATTGACAACCATCTATTTGAAATTCTTGCAAAGGCATAGAAATGTGCTCATTGGATATAGTATGGAAGTCAACTTTGTGACGTACAACTTGTTTATTGTTCCTAAACTGCAAAATGTCTGCCACTTTTAGGGTGAGCCTGGATCAGGAGGAGGAGGTGGTGGAGGAGGAACTAAAGGAGAACCAGGAGCACGAGTAAGTATAAAATACAACGGGCTGACTTATTATTGAAAATATAATATACATTTCAGATATTTATGGCAACACAGATATGGAATTGAGCTAAACAATTTAATTCTGCACAACATATTGACATTATATTAGTAAATAACAACAGAGGGATGCAGTTAGGGCTTCAGTTTGTTATTTTTAACTGTGGAAAAAATGCATCAGAATTGCACAGTGTCAGAGGAAATTTGCACAGTAATTTGGGGAAATTAGTTGTTCCAGTTATATTTGTTTCTTGATTTTCCACATGCTCAGTACAGCTCCAAGAGTGAGAAATCAGCAGAATATAACCAGCATTCTGTCTGACCCAGAATACAGTGATATGAGGATATGATGTTTACATAGATACACAGAATACCTGGATGAGGATTCAATCATATCCTCATGAATAAAGATTTATCTACAACGGGAAGACAAAAATATTGGTCCTCTTTGATTAGAATATCTGCTTTACTAAAATGTGATCTGATACTCATCTAGTTTACAACAATAGACAAACACATTCTTAATTAATTAATGTCACAAAAACAAAGAATATTTGATGCTTTATATTGTATTTATATCATAATTGCTACCAAAAGGATTTTTTAAAGCAGACTGTGTTTGTCTATTGAATCAGATCAAAATTTAATCAGTTTATTTTGGCAAAGCCTACAATTACAACAGTTGTCTTAGTGGACTATCCTAAATTGTTTTTTAGCAAACATTAATTTTAGAGAATAAACCAATGAAACATTCCTTAATACCAAACAAAAACATAGAAAGTCAGAAAACAAACAGTTATAGGTCAAGCATGTTGAAGCAGATTATTCAACAGTAAACAACATAATTGTCCCAGAGCGTCCCCTGTCATTAGACCCTCCTTATCGGCAAGAAAAACTGTGACTATAACCAAATTATACAGAAATCCTACTATTTCCAAGAGTTGCCAATACTTTTTCTTGACATCGTATAAGACCTGCTCTTTATTTCGACCCCAACACTGTTTTAATGAATGGTTTTGTTGCCTGGATGACAGCGTGTGATATTGCCTGAAGTCTTTTATGATTTATTAGCTCGCGTGTTGAATTAAACTTCACTTTTTACTATTTTTGTCCTGTCATCTTTAGCCCTAAAAACAGTGTGCTCTCAGCTGCAGAATCATCCCACTGACACTAGCAACATCATCTTTTATTCATGCGACATTTTCTTGTGCCACCTGTCTGCAAAAGCCAGGCCCTGAACCTAAGAACCTGCTTCTCCACGACATAAATTAAACATGACTGTGTTTTTAGGGACCTCCTGGACTCGCTGGAAAACCAGGAGAAAAGGTAAGACCATCTTTACACAATATGGGATTTCTTCTTTTTTTTATTAATCAACAATGCATGTGTAAAACGACATTGGCAATTATGCAGTCCAGTTTTAGTCCTGGTTTTGCCCCAAATCAGACCTGGACCAGAGTCACACTTTGGAAGCCAAATCTTTGCTTTTGGTGTGAAATGTTTCAGAGATCAGTAGGATTTAATCGATTTACTGAATAAAAGGCTTCTCATTCAAGAACATTTACTAAATACTATGTTTAGAAATAGTTTGATTAGGGTTTTTGATAGACTTTTTTTTTTAGTTTAGGCTAATAAAAAACAACATCCAACCCAACTCAAACAGAGAGATGTACACAACAAAGCGTTTCAACATAATTTTCATGAGTGCTAATTTTCGGAGGATCATGGTTTTTCACACAATACCACTGTTGACAAAATTTGGGGCTGCACCAACTATCCACAGCACTAGCTCTGTCTCAGTCATGTTATAACTACTGCTGTATGTTTTGCTCTACAAAATTTCTAAATCAGATGAACTAGAATTAACAAGAACTAGACTAGAACTAATCAAATCTGATCTTAGAACCCCCGGAATTAAATGAGAATCAAACAAGGTCTAAAGCAGAATTAAGCCAGGACTAAAACAGGACCAAATCAAGTTTAAAGTTGTAAACCAGAATCAAACTGGCAAGTAAGAGAAAACATTATTTGGGAAAATGGAGTTTAGGGCAATAAAGTTGTAAGGTGAATAGGCCTGTTGTACATTTTATTTTCACCATTACAAACACAGATACAACAACCCAAATGTGTTTCTTTCTTATAAAGGCAATTTTCTTTTCTCTTTTTGATGACTATGTTTTTCAAATGTAATTTCTTTACAGTTAAAGGTGCATTGTGTAACTTTCTGGAGGTGAAAAGGCATCTACACAGTTCAATAGATATTAGAACGTTAAAATCATATTTTGGGGCATTCTATTGAGTATAAATACATTTATGCCATAATATGAAAAAATAAAGCTAAAGAAAATTGTTTCTATGGAAACAAACAAACAAACAAATGAATGGGCGCAGATTTGTATTATGTGTAAACATGCTTTTATTCAAATTTTTTGTCAGAAAGTTAAACAGTACACCTTTTAAACAAGACCATTATTACATTGGTGAAACATAAAGGTGGACTGTGTAACTTATGACTAAAATTAAACTTGAATAAAAGCAAGTTTGCACCAAACAAATACTACAAAACGGTGTCTTTACTTGTCTGCAGGTCTGTCTGGCCACAAAACAGATTGTTATTTATCCTAAAGTAGGACATCCTCTTGTAAATTTCCATGAAAAAGCTGTTTTTATCTATACTTTTGCACATTGTGGCATCAATTGAACTTCTCTCTGTTCAGAATGTCCCCAAGTGTGGTTCTACCTTTCTATTTCTACTGAATTGCGTAGTTGACTTTTCATCTCCACAAGGTTACTTAGTGCACCTTCAACAAACAAAAGTCAGTCAAATGTATCTATCCACTGTCTGAACCGATGCTTTTACTGGGGATTATCTCTATTAAAAAGAGATAATCCCAGACCATGATCACTGTCCATTTGAAACGACTTGAGCTTGAATCATGTTATATTTTAATTTACTGCACAGCCTGATGAACACTATAAAGAAACTAGTCAGTGAACACTTGTGATTACTCTTTTTCAGGGTGAACCGGGTGAAGCTGGAGATAAAGGCGAAAACGGCAAACCAGGCATTCCCGGGAAGGCAGGACTTCCAGGAAAACCAGTGAGAATTCTAAACTGTGAACACTTTCTCATGTTAAAACATACTGTACATTGCACCTGCTGTAGCACAATAATTTCTTTAGCTTTTCCCTTTTTTTCTCAACATGCTTCTCATTCTAGGGGCTGGTAAAAGGTAAAATTGGGTCTTCTGTCTTCTGCTTTTGCCCCGCTTGTATTCTTGTCAATGCTGCTGGGTTGATATAGTAATGTTGACATTTCATACACCTCTATGATTGTCTCCAGTGGACCGAGTAAATCATTTATATTGTGTGTGTTTCAGGGGGAAAAGGGAGACAAAGGCGACGATGGCATCCCCGTTAGTATTACCGCTCTTTCTTATATTGTTTCTCGATTCGAGCAATTGGATTTTTGTTGAAACACTGATTGCTGTTTTTTGTTGACATTGAAAAGTACATACAATGATGAATCTGACTTGATTTGTCTGGGACAGGGTGAGTCTGGCCTGCCTGGGAAGAATGGAGAGAGAGGACTGAGGGTAAGTGTGCTGTCGTTATAAAGCGTGATTAGAAAGTGACGCACATTTAGCTGCATTGTTATGACAAAACACGATCAAATGAATTTAAACATTGTTAATTTTAGCTGCGTTCTACCTGGATTAAGTATTATTTGACTTTTATCTAGGATGCTAAATATTCTTTGGCATTGTTGTGTAAATACGCAGCAATATTTTTATCTTAATTGTTTGTTTTCTTTCCATTTTTAATCTTTTCTGTTTGAAATAATGAATTTGATGTTTTGTGGACAAATGGAGCTCAACAGTGGAAGATCGCCCTGGTTCCGGAAGTAAATTGCTCCATTGTAAAGTGCCATTGGGGTTTTGAAAATCTCAAATATTAAGAGTATATCGCGGGCTAGCCAGATTTGTGCTAACTCAGATCCTCAGTGCGGTTGTTTTCAGTTTAAAAATCAATTACTTAAATTATGACAAAACATCTTAATAACTTTGTAGTTTACAAGGCTGCAAAAGTGGATTTTAACAAAAATGTAGCATAGCTAATTAGCCCCAAGGACCTTTAAACTTTTAATACATGTTTTTTTTAAACTCCTATGGAGATTTAACATGGGAGCTTGGGATTGTTGAACCAGGAGTGGGTGGTCACTGTTGAGCTCCATTGGGACTGACACATACTTGTATCTTATTAAACTAGTGAATCTCTTCTAAAATATCAACGCAGATATTTGACCGATACAGACATCATCAAAACATCTTAAATATACCGTTACTGATACTGATATATCATGTAATCATTAGTTATCTGTTATTTAGGACAAAATCTGACATGGTTCCCCTCACTTGTTTTCAGTCTCCTTTTTCCTTTTCCTTTTTTTTCTCACGTAGCCAAGTTACAACATGGTTGGTTATGTTGTAACTTTGCTCACGTGAGATGGACATGTGTCCAGAGTTTGTAAATTCACAAAAATCACAAGATAATCCATCTTGCTGGCCAGGTTAGACTTTTTTATATGATAGACAATGCGTGTCCTTGATTTAATTAGCCTCGCTAAAAAAAAAAAAAAAAAGTAGATGAACTTGGTGTCCAGACATTATATTTCTGATATCGTCTGTGGTCTCAAGCTTGCTGCTTGATGTAGTTAAAAGAACAAAATAGCTACTTATAACTGAAAATGATTTTACAATTTCGCTATCATAGCTTAAAGTTACATGGTGTAATTTTCGATGTGAAATCACTTGATCCTTATATGTTTCTACTGTTTTAAACCCCAATGAAAAAAAAACCCAAAAAACTTTATTATTCTTCGTTTTTGTTGTTATTGTTGTTTTTGTTTTGTTTAGCAAAGAAGTTACACAGTGAATCAACATTTCTATCTGATAGAGACCTAATATTGAATGTTTTATTAGTCATGTGGCTCAGTCAAAACAAATGTAACATTTTGAATTATTTTGTGGGATTTCACTATGTGTATGTTTCCATATCAGGGCTGAAAATAGATTGGACACAACAGGTATATAATTTTCCTAAAAAAAAAACAAAAAAAAACATATTGTACTCCAACACTTTATCTGGCTCAAACATAGGAGCATGTACCTACAAGTACAATGTAGCAATGTGTAATTACATTTACCCCAAACCACCTACATTTGACCTTACCTATCGTGTAATTACATGCTATTAAAGGTTGTTAATGGTAAAAAAATGAGAAATTCCGAGGCACGCTGCTGACCAAATTAAAAGTCCTTTACTAACCTCAGTGGACTTGTTAATGGTATTTTGTACAATAGACTGACGTTTGATAAAAAAATGAACTCTAATTCTGTGGTTTTCAGGGTCTTTCCGGGCAGCCAGGACGTCCAGGAGAAAAGGGCGATGCTGGAGAGCCGGGAGAGCAGGGTCGAAATGTAATACACTTTCATGATTCATCGCCCAGACAGAATTTCAATATTGTGGTGCATTTTCTCACTGAAGCGGCTGAGCATCTTATTGATCTGTTTTCGATCTCAGGGCAGTCCTGGAGCCGCCGGGCCCAGAGGAGAGCCGGGAGAGCAGGTCAGTGCCTCTCCAGTGCGCCCTTCTGTAGATGCTTCTGCTTTGAAATGATTTACGCTCTTTATGCTTTATCCTTCAAGGGACCTGTAGGACCTCCCGGACCGCCAGGAAAAGTGGTACGTTTCAATTTGTAGCGTGGCATTGGTGAATAAATGAAACCCAGCTGTCTGCTATTGTTACAAAAAAAGGGATGGCCATAGAAGAGGAGCAGTAGGTTATGTATGGTATTGTACCATTTTGTTATTTTGTCCCTGACCAAGATACTTTACAAACATTGAAAAATAGAATAAACAAACCCTAAAGACCTCCAAGAGAGAAAATATGTAACTGTGATAATTGAATTAACTTGAAAAAGCTGGTGTTGTGTTGCTAACCAAACAGCTTCCTCATCATCTTGAAACTCTACAATATATGTAAATTTAGATAAGAAAATAATGGTTGGTCAATGAAAGAAAATAACATAGCCAATAGATTATTTGTCACAGTCCAAGACCTAAATGAATTATTGTTTATGAACATTATTGGAGATATAGATAAAATATATTATACCTGTGTTTTCAATGTAAATAAACTTTCTGATGTTATGCTTTTGCTTATGTATCAGGCTGACATCCAGGGCACTCTAAAAGGAGAACGAGGAGAGAAGGTAATGTTTCTACTCATTATACACATAGAATTAAAATGTTTCAAATACAGACAGTTTTTTTTCATCACATTCATTTATGTAATAGATCAAAAGTACATGGCACAAGTCATGAGACAGCATAATAACAAACAACAAAACTGGTGAGACAGGGCAGAGTTTTAAAATCAACTGGAAATGGCACGGTTAAAACCACTACATAACTATATTGTCACCGTATTTATTCAGGATGCAGTTAGTTTGCAGTCTCTGGTTTACTCAGTGCCGCTGCACCCAATATGCAGGTAACGCAGAGCGCGTAGGGCACCACCTGCTCTGGGGGGCACCAAGCCGAGCAGTGCCTCCCGTCTGCTGCCTGAGGAGCGACATGAGCGCTGGCAATTATGACTGGAAACATTCGCTCGCTGTCCCACGCGCTGAACTCATGAGTGACAGAAAAGTCTGGTCTAGATGCATGTGCCTGATGATTCTTAACACACAGCATAAATTAAAGACTCTGGAAACCATTTCGAACACAGAAACTTGTTCTACAACTCATAAGCTCTTATGACTTGTATTATTGAGTCAGTTACGAGGAGTACATTAGATGAATTAAGACCTCTGCAAATTTGATCACACAAATGTTGGGCCCCACTGGAAAGCAATTTGGCAGAATTAGAAATTAATTATTGAAATGGACTTGCTGGTCTAAAACAACCTAGATTCAATGCAAATCCATCTATAATGTAAAAAAAAAAAAATACCTAGATGTGTTGTGGTTGGAGACCATAATTTTGAAACTCTCCATAGGGTACCCAAACAGCAGCTGCCCTGGATAACTATTGAATTGTTTGTTCCCTAAAAGCCATCATTATAGTTTTTTGCATTGCTGTAGATTTAGTTTGCAGGCCCACACACTTTAACTGGAAAGCTATGAAAAGTAATTAAAAACACTTTGTGGTGAATAATGAGGAAAACATCTAGACTGATGTAAAACACAATTAAATAGTTGTGTTTGTTACGTTTTTAAGGCTAAAATTGGATAGAGTGCATTTAATTAGACCTTAGAGGATTCAGCTCTGTATAAATGTTAAGAACAGAAATTTCAAGAAAAGTTGTGCATTTTTTTCCCGTGTGCAGTGTTTTGTTAAGAGGGTTATTCAATGGGAGTTATTTTTGGCTTCTTGCAAATAGAAGCAATTAAGAGAAAACTATTCAATTCTACGTTAGAGACTATTGGGCTGGAAAGATGCTGAGACAGAGGATTTTGGACAGTACCTCCATGACCTCTGACCAGAAGTTTGTGACCGCTGCGCAACTCCAAAAAATGATGATAGGTTTTGTTTTAATTAATTAGGGTGATGCCGGAGACCCAGGGGAGCACGGAGGCAAAGGGCAGAAAGGAGAAGTCGGACCTCCAGGGCCTGCTGGTCTAAGAGTAAGTTCGGTTCATTTATAAAAAGCATTTAACTACAGAAAAAGTCAAATACTGTATACATTTATGTGAATCTTTTGTTCAATGAAGGGACCTGAGGGACAACGAGGGCTTCCTGGAGCAAGAGTGAGTCTGTTCTGTCACTTTTATAATTCTCAATATTAGGATTAATTTATTTAAAGGTATGCTTGACACTTTAAATCTGAACTGAATAAATAATGTCAGACTCACACCAGTTAGCAGCTGCTGAGGCATACATTGAAGTCCAGCTGAGGTTTCAATGCTGGTCATCACATACACAAAACCCCAAGTCTATTTATATCTACTGAAGCTTTGTCACTGTGTCTCCAGCCTTTTGTGACTTTCAGCCATTGTCTGTGCTTATTAATGGCAAATGAAGCTGGAATGAAGAGAAAACCATCAAAAGCAAACACTAGCTATGTTTGATCTGGAATGAGCTTCCAAACATTCTTGTAGACATGTGCAGCTTGTAATATATAGAGAGTAATAAGTGGAGAACCAATCGTGGACATGACATTAGAATTTACAATCGCGATTCGAATAATTTACAGTCATAAAATGTATAATTTATGCCTATAATAATAAACATTTGCATTTGTATTATTTCTAGGGTGACGCAGGAGAAAGAGGGTCCCCAGGAGACAAGGTTTGGAATTTAAATTTCTCTCTAATATTTCTCTGACAATATTTACAATCTCTTTACAATCGCTAACATTACAAATAAGTACTGGTAGTTGTTTTTTGGTCAAGAGTTTTTTTATTGAACTTTGTTGTTTAAAAAAAAAAAAAAAAGATAAAGATACTTAAAAGCGTTGAAGAAGCGATGTACAAACAGTCCTTTATCAGTTGTTCTTGTTCCCAGGGAGACAGAGGTGCTTCAGGGTTGGATGGTCGTCCAGGTCTGGATGGTAAACCAGGAGGCCCAGGACCTCCAGGACTAAGGGTACTTTTCATTTGTTTGTGCATTGTAAAATACATTATTGTTCGCAATGAGCACTCTACATAATGTTATAAATAAAATGTCTATTTGATTCGGCAAAACGCTTTGTGTTTCAGGGCGATCCAGGGAAACAAGGAGATCCCGGCAGAGATGTGAGGCTTTCATATTTTGCACTTACCACCTACAATTTGACATACTCTTAAATCACCTGCATGATTCCATTGAAATAGAAAGCTAAAACCATGCTGCAAAACATTTTCACTGAGACAGATACAATTTGTTTCATAATGTAGAATATTAAAACCCAAGGATCAGTTTGGTTTGTGGAGAAATAACCATGAGCAGAAACTGTTTTTCACTGCAACAAAAACATTCAGATTGAAAAGTACGTTTTTGATAAAAACTGCTTTTAATACCTATACCTAAAGTCAAACTTATAAAAAAATATACTTGTGGGTTTATAATTAAAGAGCACAAAATTATTAAAGCTATGATTGTTAAATTTGTGAAGGGTTGCACTCTTTAGTTTTACATGCATAGATGTTTGTTCATTACCACAAGTAATGAACAAAAAACACCCTCTGCACCGCTTCTCATCCCAAGTAGAAACTTGAAAAAGAAAAGTAAATAGACAAAAACAGTGTGTATACGTCTTTTTCACCAAGTTTTGCTTTTACTTTGTGGACAGAACAAAAGTCAATGGGGAATTCTATGTTAAACAATAGAAAGCTAAGCTTTTACCTCTTTTTGTGTGTATTTTTCTGTGTATTTTTAGCACAACAAATTCAATTCAAGTCAAAATCTTGTCTGACCAGCCAATCCTTACACACTTTGACAGACAACTTTACAAAGTTGTAATGTCTTTCAGACTCTGGAATCAGAGTGCCAGGTTTCAATTTCAAGGGCGGGCTTTCCGAGCACTGAGTCAACCAATCTCAGAAAACCCGAAAATTCTACTGAAACAGTGACATGCTAAACCAATTTGTAGAGCAAGGATTTTTTTAGTCTGAAGGTTCTCAACACAGTTTGCTGCTCAGGTTTTAAGAAATCGAAGCAAGAGCCGAAAAAAATAATCCATCCGCTACGTCCGCCATCTTAAATGTTTTGAAACGGTTAGAAAAGAAAAGTTTAGAGATTGTTCAGTGTTGGGAGAGGCTAGCAGTCGTTTGAGATTGGATCGTCCTAATTATGAACGACAAAGTGATTGGCTCTGTCTTTGGTTCCAGACCCTTCTGGATTCGAAGATAATGTATTAGGGGCCGACTGGTCAGGCAAATCACAATCACGTTTAAATGGTGTTGATGTGGTGTTACCTGAGTAAAGGAATATAGCTACCGTTAGCATTGCTGGATATATTTCCATTATGGGATCATTGGATTACTTTGTTCATCTGCTTGTCTTTGTATCTATATTTGACACAAAATATTTCCTTAAGTCCACATTTGCTGTTGTATTTGTTGAGCAGTGAGTGAAAAAACTGTTAATCTGATGCACTGTTCATGTTATGTTTGCCCCACGGATTGAATGAACTGAATTCACAAGAGATATATTTAGTAACAAAGTCTAGCACAAGAATGTTCCCAGCTGTCCATTTCATTCTCAGTCTTTTAGTCATGGTGTCATCTTTAACATTTCACATAAAAATACTCTCCTCATTTTAATAGTTGGTGTCGTGTGAGTCACAGAGGCAAGTTTTTAGCTCTGAGCTGCAGATGGCAGTGTGGAGGTGTGAGAGGTGCTTCCCTGGTGCGAACGACAGGAGACACAAACTCACTTTATTATCTGTTGTAATAATAGCACACAATGCACTGGTCAGAGCAGAATGACTGTGAGCAAACTTCCCACTGAAGGTCAGATGTGTCATAATGGCTAAGTTTGTCTTAAACACCCAACTCTTTCCTGTATAAGTGAATATGCTATATATACACTTTGCCTAAGAAGAAATGACAACAGTATATAGGGCGAAAGTAAGAGCTGACAATGAACAAGAAGTTTAGAACAAGAGAACTAAACACAGATTGTGAAGCAAAGTTTGATTGATTTGGGGAATCAATCTAAACAGAAACGTACTTATTTTTTACTTCAAGGTGCACTGTGTAACTTTCTGCAGTTGAAGTCAAGTACACAAATCACTTCAATTACAAAGTTAAAACCACACGTTGGGACATTCTGAGTGGGCCTAAATATACATGTCATAGAAAAACAGCCACACTAATCACTTGTCTGTAGAAACAAGCATGAGCAGGCTCTAGGCCAAATAACAGTATTGTGTGGCAATGCATGCCTGTTTAAGATGCTGTATTTTAATATTTATTTTGTGCAACAAAAAAGTCTATATGTCAAACACTTGGCCAAAAAGTAACACTGTAATCTGTAGCATTCTGGAGGTGAACAGTTAACTCCACAATTCAGTCGAAATAGAAAGTTAAAGCCATATTTTGGAGCATTCTAAATGGGGATAATTGCATTTAAATCCATAATGTGAAAAAATACAGTGAAAGAAATGGCTTTTTCGTGGAAGCATGCAACAGTCCTGTTTGCGATCATGTGACCTTGCTCAAGGCCAAGAAACAGATTTTTTAAATGAATTTATTCCAACAAAGAAACCTAAATGACAAAAACTCAATAAAATGCTTTTATTCAAGTCTGTTTTTAATTAAACAGTTACACAGTGCACCTATAACAAAGGAGAGAGCGATGGATACAAACAAGTAAACAAAAATGAAATGACAAAAAATAAGTGCATTTAGTTTCTATATTCTACAGGTATAAGAGTGGAGCGTAGGTCATGTGGATTTGATCAAAAACTAAATATTTAGCACACCTGATTTTGACTAGAGGTTATGCAAATGTGAGTTCTGAGTGGTGAGAGTCAATGAAGACAAAAGACATTTTCTCTTGCAAGAGCTCTAACTAAAGTTAACATACGTTTACATAGCTATATGTGAGAAAAAATTCAACCCACAACAATTCTGCAGAACAATGAGTTTGTAACTGACATGTAAAAGCAAAAAAGCAGTGGCAGAAAAGCAGATAAACCTCTCTCACATTTATCACAGACATAAGAATCCTAAAAAGATGTTTTTATGTCTTTTTGATAAGAATATAAATTGTAATTCTGCAGTTAAGATATACAATGTAAAGATTTAAATACAAGGGGCAGAGAAAGCTGTGATAGAAATCTTTTCCCTGGAGCTGAGATACAGGTTGTGGTACAAAGTAAAAATCTGAAGAAAAAAAAATTAGACTCTGTTAGGATGGTGTTGTGAGCAACAGTGTTACTGGGATAGAGAAGCTTCTCCACATATTGAAGAATCAGACATCTTTTAGTTTATATGTCCTTTTTTTTAAGTATCAAAGCAGAGGTGAACCCTAGTGTAGTTTGACTGGATACAACACAACAAAAGTCTACCTAATCCCAAAAAGTCTGAACTAAATGCCATGTAATGTGTCTGTTTCAGGGTTTGTCAGGACTGCGAGGTGAGCAGGGACCTCCAGGCCCCGCCGGTCCACCAGGTTTAGCCGGGATTCCTGTAAGGACTCAGTAACACAATTTATTCATACAGTTTCAAAGTTGATATTGGAAAAGTCTTTATTCATGCATAATCTTGCTTTTTCAGGGTAAAGCAGGTGAAGATGGAAAACCTGGTCTTCCAGGAAAAGCGGTATTTATATCAGCTCTGATTATATATTTTGCATTAAAATTTACATTTAAACTTTCCAGACTGTAACTTGGCATTTTATAAAATGTTTAACAATTAGTCAGTAAAGTGAGAATCATTCATTCGTTTGTTAATTCACTCAGTGTTGATATTTAGACATGAGAAAAATATTTTAAAAAGTTATTAAAATGTCTTATTTTCTGTAATGTAATCTTTGCTTTCAGGGTGAGGATGGTGAGCCCGGAGAAGATGGAAGAAAGGTTTGTATTGCAAATATGTTATTACAATGTTATCAGCGTGTTTATTTGTATAGAGCAGGGCTACTCAACATAAAGGTCAGGCCCTCCAACAGTTAAATCTGGCCCCTGCCCCATTTTCCAAGATTTATAATTATTTGTTCATATATAATTTAGTTTTAGGTTAGCATTGCTTTAGACCTGGTTTGTGCCTGGCTTTGGATAAGTCTTGTCTTCCCCTTATTAGTTTTTGGTTAAGTAAGCAAAAGAAATCCACATAAATGTTAGTAAAGTCTTTTGTAGCGCGTAACAGATGTGTATAGATGTCCAACATCTGATGCAGCAGATGTTCCTTTGCAGTGTTAAAATTATGTTTTGAGCATCCTCAAATTGTGTTAAAAGTGGCTGCCAGGCTTATACCTTTGGCCCAGAAGCCAATGCTCATAGAAAAATGTGTCCCTTGGGAAAACAAATTTGAATAGCCCTGGTATAGAGGCATATAGTAAAACATCTTAGAGCAGTGGTTCCCAAAGTGGGGGTTAGGACCCCTCAGGGGGGGTCACGAAGCAAAATCAGGGGTTGCGAGATGATTTCAAAATGTATTTTTACAAATATAACTTAGCATTTAATCAATTTTGGGAGCAATTTGGGCCATATAAAAACAATACACTATCAAAATACACACAATTAAACCCATTTTTAATGCTTTTGGAACTTAAAATTATTACAAACGTATATATTTTTTGCTGTGGAGCCTGGGTCATGCGTTGGAGTCCGTTTCAAATTTGGGAACCTCTGTCTTAGAGACATCCACTGATACTAATGATCATTTAAGGAATGAACCAGTAGGATTAACTCAAAAGTCTATGTTGAGATGGTTTACAGAGGTGAAATGTTGACTGAATGAGAAGAGGAAGGTAATAGATGTAGTGATAAAGAACATAAAGTTATGTTGTATTATTTATTATAATTCAATTAGGTCAGAAAAAAACAGATTTTTGTTCAAATTTCAACTAGGAATGCATGCCTATACTTATTAGTTGATAAACAGACTGATGGTGTTTGAGTGAGCTAAATTGTTTGTCGACTACCACAGTGTTTTTGACAGTTCATTTTTTAGTTGTTTGTTGTGTGAGTCATGAGTGGTTGAATTTTTTGAATGCAGTTTTTGCCTGATACATGGTCAGATCATAAAAAAATTGAATCATTTTGAAAGCTTTTGCTACATCCCATTTTAATTGACTTTAGCCGACAAAGAGTTTATTTTTTCCAACACCGTTTTGCCAATATCCTTCCCCCTTCCTAAATGAAAATGCTCTCCAAATATGAGACAGTCTTATTGCTTTGTTCTTGCTCTGACTCACTGTTTTCTCACTCACTCTGACTATGTTGTGCTTTTGTTTTACAGGGCGACAAAGGAGAAGCTGGCGCGGCAGGAAGAGATGTCAGTTTGGTTTAACCCTCTTCATTTTTCTCTTAATATCTGAGAGCTGCTTCTGTCTGTTTGTCTGTGTCCATCTCGAGCCCATCTAAGTGATACCTCCTGTTTTTCTATCGATCCTGCTTTCACTTCTTTTCATTGCACTTCAGTTTGATGTCTCCTTCCTCTTTCAAGTGTGGATTTTAAGGTGTGTTTAGACTTTTTCTGCTCTAGTTCTGCTTTAAGACAAGTTTAATCAGGATATAGATGTGTTTTGTTCCTGCTCTGGCCCTGGTTTAGTCTTTGTATTGTACCGCATTGTCAATTAGTGCCACCCTCAGTCCAAATCTTAATGTGATCTGTGTTCAAATCTGAAAACATCCAAATTAGAGTTGATAGTGCTATTTTGGATAGTCAAGCTACAAGATGAATTGCAATCAAACTGAAATAGCCATTTTTAATGTATGCAGTTTGCGAATTGCAATGGCAGCAAATTTTAAAGTACTATAATTTTTTACACAAACAAATACCTGGTTATATCTGTACTTTATATCTGTACAAACATGTTTTAATGTCTATGGGAATTTTTTGTGAGTTCCATCCCGGATACAATTATTCTGTGAACTCTGGACAGAATCCAAATTTAAATGTTAAATCTGCTCCAAATGAGAACAAACAGCTCTTTCTGTGCTTGTCACTGATTTTGAAACCAGGTTTTACTGGGACAGTCTTGATTCATTTCAATTCAGTGTATTTGTATGCAGTTATCTCAGAGGACTTCACATTTTGGTTGTTTTAGCAAACAAAATGGTCAAATGCCATCAGAGGCATTAGAAACTCAGAAACAGTCATTATTCATAATAACATCAAACAGGTAGATGGATAATTCTCCCAGAGCATCTCCTGTAAGGACAGAAGATGCTCTGGGACAATTATCCTACCTTCACGACAAGAAGAAACTAAAAAAAAAATTCTAAAGAAAGGGACAAAACACATCCAAATTATAACCTAACTCCAGGCTCAGATTGAAGGCGAAGCAGCTCCGGTGCAGTCACCACAGGCTTTCAGGATCATTAAAAGTGCAAGAGGAGCTTAGATGGCACACGGTCCTGTTTGGCGCTGCCTGCAGAAGTGCTCGTGGGCTTCGTATTCTTTCTGTTGAAATTAACTTCCATGCAAGCTGCCAAGCTTTTACCATGACAGCACTTGGTCTTGTAACTATCATGACAGCACCAGGCCTCATGTGAGCTCACCTTCATTAAACCCCTCCCACACAGCAGACATAGCTGGACAGGGCACTGTCTCAACCAAATTTTTATTTGAAAGTGCGCTGTGTCTGCAATTTTCCCTAGATGTGATATTTCTTTGCCCCTACTATGTTACACACTATGGTCTTAAACTTAGATATCTACATGAACATAAGCAAGTGGTGCTACCAGGCCAAGTTAAACGCCAGATCTGTGGAGAAACGCCAACTCACCAAAACATGTTTAGCGAGGTATTTGAGTAAAGAATAAACACCCTTAATGAATGAAAATGTGTATGCTTTTTGGCATACTGGTGTCTGCCAGGGAACGGAGTCTCTACTAGAAAACATAAGAGCATCTTTAACAATACATCACTCATAGTTCATAAAGTGATTTTTTGGGGATTGTTTTTTTAAGTCAGGCTGAAATAGGCTCTGTGCACAGAGCGTCAGTTGGCTTGTTTATACTCAAAAAAGCATACTTTTTTATTTATGAATACTTACTGTTCTGTTCATGTCTATTGGATCTTCACTACATTAGTGAAAGTCTCATATAACAGGTTTAAGATGTTGCAAAGCAGGAGAATATTTCACCAAAGGACCAAAGTGTGTTTTATTGGACGTGTTTATGTCCAAATGCTAACACTTACAGGACATATTCATAAATTAGCTATTCTGAATATAAAGAAGCCAACTGTTTATTAAAAGCTTATGGTGGATAATGTTTAATGTAGATGTTTCAGAGTCAATGTAGCTGTTTAAATTCTAGGCGTTTCTACACACCTCTGGCATTTACTTTCAGCATGAGCATCGACAATACACTCATTCACCGAGGATCAATAGCCTTCTCTACAAGACGCCATATAAATTCAGTGGGCGCTAATGAGGCAGCTTAGACTTTAAAGGCAGGCACTTCTGAGAGGAATCCGGAGGAGCACCAAATGTCACCGAGCTGTTTTCATGTGGAAATTCATATTAATTATCGGCGAGGAGGAGTCACCACCTGCTTTCATCTGCACTGTTCACACTCTGCATAGCTCACAGTGCAGGAGGAGGTCACCTTATACAGGCAGAGGAGGTCACACGTTTATTTTGATTTAGTGATATTCATGTTAGACTTAATCAGGGTCTGGCACTGACACAACCATGTTAGTGCTTCTGAGTCACATTTCAATCTGTATGATTTTGTCACATTTTAGAGTAATAAGGAGATTGTGGGTTCGGCTCCCAGGTTGAATAAAGCCAACATCTCTCTGGGTGGAGTTTGATTGTTCTTCCCATTATCTTGGCTTCTCTTGGGGTACTCTGCCTTCCTCACACTTTCAAAAACATACATGTATAGGTTAACTAGACATTACTGTAAATTTCCCCTAGGAATGAATGAGAGTGAGTGAGTGAATGATTGTCTGTGTCTGTCTCTATGTGATGAGTTGGCTACTGTCCTGAATGTTCCCCACCTAAGGCCCAATGTTGCTAGTGTAGCCGTAGGGCTCAGTGGTCTGGAAAAAAATATAATCACCATTTTTTTTCTCATATTGATCGATCTCGAATTTCCCACCTAATAGATTTTTTTGAAACTATATACCAATAGTCTTTAAGTTTGACTTTTGCTCCAAACTGCACATGTTTACTGACAAAAGATTGGTTTCTTCCATCTTTCAAATTAAAACCCACCAACAAATAATTCGGTTCGATTCGATCTCGATTTTTCGATTAATGACCCAGCCCTTAGTAGGCGCCAGTCACCTGCAACCCCCAATGGTAACAAGTGATAGAAAATGAACGAACTAAAGAAATATTGTATTTGGGTTTCTGTGGTACATTGAAAACATTAAAATGCATTCAGTTAATTCAGCCAAAATAAGGCCCTCATGAAATACATGAAATTCATCCCCAAATAGTACATTATTTCTTAAAAAAAAAAAAGTGTGACAATAATTTCTCCATCAAGAGGATAAATGTAATGTAGCTCACATAAGATTGATGAATTGAGTTCTACACATTATCAGGGTGACGTTTGCTGAAAGCTGCAAACTGATTGTTTGAAGCATCAAAACAGCAAGTGAGAGAAAAGCAGAAACATCTTTCCTTCCAGTAATACAAAAGCCTTCATAGTCTGTCTTTCAGCTAAAACATGTCAAAATACATGTGTTGGCGAAGCTTTGTTTGTTTCGATTCATTTGGTTGAAGTTAACCAAGGCACGTCTGTTGTAATGATTCTAGAGGAGCGTTTATTGATCTGTGTTTTTGCTTCCAGGGTCGAGATGGTCTGAAAGGAGAGCGAGGCCTGGCTGGACCCGCTGGGCCTGCAGGACCTCCAGGACCAGCGGGCCCGCTGGAGCTGCGGGGCCTCCTGGACAGGTATCTGAAAATTTTTAAATATTCAGTTGTGGTACAAAGTTCAAAGTAATTGTGATAGCTCAAATATTAGTGATATTTTCAGCTGCAGTCCATTGTTTGTTTTTTTTTTTATAATTATCTACTCAGGAGAAACAATTGCCACAAGATTGTGCACACAGATGGTATTTGCCTAGCCTTGAACACTCTATTAAAAAAGTTCAATCACTGGCGAGTTATACAGTTGGAAAACAAAGCAATAAATAAAATGAACTAAAAACTCTGAAGCTAAAGTCTCTAATTATCAGCCGTAAAGTCAAATAGAGAAAAATGAAAAAATAACGAGTTGTATAAAATATGCAAAAGAGGAAAAAATATGTTATATTGTAAACTGAAATGAAAAAGCAAAGACATTTTCTTATATCATTCTGCTAATCTAAAAATATAAAATGGGTCAATATTTCACCTTTGCCTTGAATTTTTTAATACTCTTTACATTTTGTGTGAGTAACAAGGCCACAGCTTTATAAGCACTCATCAGATGTTCTCTACAATACTTGTTGGTGTAGAGAAAGCATACATGATCGAAGTAATGTATTTGCACATGTTTTTAAATCTGCAGGTTGTTTACATGAAAGGAGCTGAATCTGCGCCCATCCCAGGTCCACAGGGGCCTCCAGGAACTCCAGTAAGTCAATCTCAAAACTGCATTTTGTTATCGGATAGCTGGGCTTAAACCTAGGATGCTCTTGTAGATTGATTGTATTAACTTAATCTATTTGTAACAGCTGACTTTGTCTTGTTTGTCTATGTCTTTTCCTGTACAGTTAGTTACTAGGTTGCCTTCATGTTCGAGATCAGCCACATCCAAACTGTGGGCGAGGGCTAAATGCATCCCCTCTGAGCCCAAAAAGCAGTGTGATCTACCCTACAGCCCTTCATTTTGTCATTTAATACCCCTGTTCTAGATTCTAGAATCTGATAATGTCTTAAAGCTGAATTAAGTAACATGTATACCTTGTTAAATGTCTTTGTAAGTCAGCGTGATGATGGTTACATATGTATTTTGGGGTATTTGAAGCCTATGAAACTACGGCAACTACCATCTTCCTCCCCCTCCCAACTTATTCCCGACCCTGAGAAACACTGCACTTTGATTTTTTTATTTAGCAGTATAAAATGTGTTTACATGTGTTTTTGCTGCCTTATTTCAATCTTAAAGTTATGCAAAAAAAGAGAAATTAAATAAATAATGATAAGTTTGGATTCAGTTGGCTAGCTTGATTACACTTGAGAGCTGTAGGGGGAGCACTACCGCTGAAGTTGCTTAGTTCTGCTTTAAAGCTTGATTGTGGGCAAGAGCCAATTATTGGCAATGTACTTTACCATGAAGGTAAAGTCATTATTAATAATTTTTCTATTTTCGGAATCTATTTAGCACAAAAACTGCCTTTAAACATTATAATTTTAGCTGCCCTCCAACCATAAATAAATAAATAATTCTTAATCAAATGTGTTCTGTTCCCATGAGTAATAGCCATGAAATTACCATAATTACACTTACAATGCCAAAGCCGTTCATTTACTGTACTGTTACTGTGCAGCAAAGTGAAGCGCTTCCAAGAATCATAAAATAGTCATGTCCTAGAGCAGAAAATCTCTCCCATCTGATTAGGAGCCAAATCTAAGCTCTTTATCTCTTTAACCTTTGATAATGATTTTTCTGTGTCACCTTCAAGTTCATTTAACAGTATAAAAAGGCAGTTTGTTTCACTGTGACAAACCGCCTTCTTGCCTCATGTTTTCTTGTGTAGAATAGAGATGTAATGTGCAGTGTATAGCGTGTGGTGTCTTGTTATCTGGGAGCTCTTGAGCATCAGCAGTGACATGTGTTTTATCTGCCTCTCCCGGGTCGTCCCGCTGAGCCCCTCCCCTCTCTGTTCGCGCTCACGTTTTATCACTGTCCTTGCTCTGTCCTTCAGGGGTACCAGGGATCCCAGGAGCAGCGGGGCAGCGCGTGAGTCCGCCTTTTCTCCTCATCGATCCAACTTGGCTTTGAAAGATCAGGAACTGGTCCATCCCTCTATAGGCTGGATGTTCAGACCCTTGTACTTTCACGGAGAAATGATCTCTAAGCCCCTTTCATTTGAACTCATCAAGAGGAAATCTGAAGTGTAACATGGTTCTCTGACTGGTTATTCGTTTGGTATTCTCTCTCAATCTTGCTTAAATGTTAAAGCCCATGTGACAGATCCTCATGTTTTTCTAATTATGATTTAGTTTGCTATGATAAATAGTTCTGTAGTAAATATTCATCATAGTTTTTCATCAGTCAGAGGCAGTTTGTCAAGAATTCAATTACATGAAAGAAAAATCCCTTCATCTTTGTCATCCAAAAATGCAGTGACAATTTACACACAAATGACACGTTTTCTGGCAGTTGAAATCATTTACCAAAATAAACCTATTTAGGGTTTGTATTAGTCTCCTCATAGCATTGTGTCATTTGTATAGATTTTGGCCCTAGTTTGCATACATGGTTGCTAGGTAACAGTTGTGGAATTAATCTTTGCCATACTTGCTGACCATGTATTACAGTAAGACACATTTTTTTAACATAAAAAAAAATTGGAAAAGTGTTTAGTAAAATCCTAATTACTATCATGTGAAGTGTAGTCCAACCTGTCATATGGACATGAATGTAATTCCAAATGTAGTTGGCTCAATCAGACAATATTTTCAAAAGTCCATAGCTATAATTATTATATAAATCTTTCTCTGAAGACAGTATAACTGGTTGCCGGCCATTTCAAAGATGATCAACATACAGCACATGAATGATGAAACAGTTCATTATGAATATGGAAAGTAATGTCATGTCAAGTTATAACAGCCAAGCCCACATTGTAGTAAAACTTTTTAATGCATAGAATTCAAGTTTTGTGGCTCTTTAGTACAGTAAATACACTCACACCTTATTTTTCCACATATCATAAAACATTAGCCTAAGAGGCTCCTTTTTTTCTTATTATTGTTGCAATAAAGCAAGACATTAATTAACTCTATTATAACTACGCAAGACTAGCCTTAATAAGTCCTTAATTAAGCTTGATATTAACTTAATTCATCCTGAAGAAATTACAGTTTAAGGAATGAAAGTTTATTAAGGCTAGTAACTACTTAATTACCAATGACCTACACTCAACCTTATTATCAAAAAAAAGTCAAAATAATTACAGTATGACATAACAATCATTGATAAAACAACCAATTAGCTTCAAAGATTCAAGTAAAAAAAACTTAACTAACCTAAAACAATGACACTGTTGACTCTAAATCTTGTTGTTCAGGATATGCTTAAATGACCAACTCCTTCAACTTTACATTTTTTCTTTAATTTCCAGGCCAAACCCTAAATCCTAAGCTTAGCTCTTTAAGTAAGTAGTTATACTTTAACTTAATTTATTCTTGAATAGTTAGAATTTGTTTGTGCTTTGTTAGTTTTACTAAGGCTAATTAAGTTGTAGATATTATGAAGTGGTACTGAAGAATAAAATATGTAAGGTACTGATAATCATCTATATACAGTAGGCCTGGTATAGATCAAAATACCCAGTGTAGTAAAATCAATCTACTAGACCAGCCACACACATTTTCTCTTCTCATAGATGGACAAAGAAAAAAAGAGTTGGTGATCGTATATTTCATAATTGTGTTTGTTCCAGGGAGAGCGAGGACCCGCCGGCCCCAAAGGTGACGCTGTAAGTTGTCGCTTTTCCACACGTATGAATTCACTCAGATTTGAGCTGTGACAGACTGACATGTTTTGATGGACAGGGCGACCCGGGAGAGGACGGAGCGCCAGGCAAACCAGGCACTGCGGTGGTATGACGTCACTTTTTCATAAACTACACTGTCTCCTGATTTGCATTATTCATTTCTGCACGTTTGATGTTTCTTCCAACAGGATTTACAGAAAGCTCTGGCAGGCTTTGGGATCCTGGTATGTAATTCAATGTATAATTGTTTTGCATCTTTAATTAGGCAGTATCATTTATTTTGTAGAAACAGCTTAATCACAACAATGTATTTTAGATGACTTACATTACAGCAAATAAATTAGATCCACCATAATCACTGTGGAGAAGCTACAGTTTGGCACTAGCTGTGTAAATAGACAAAATTACAACAACAAATCATAAAAGATAAGCAGTGTATTCCTTCACAATATCAGTTGATTCATAAAGGTTGACTGTGTAACTTTTTGATAAAGGCATTGTTGTTTTGCCTATAATGATTCTCAGTATGGTATTTAAACATTTGAAGGATCTGCCAGGTCAGTCTGGGATCATGTGACATTTTCTTTATTGCATGTTGTCCAGTCGTCCGGTAAAAAGTAGGATTTTAAAAAATTTACAAATTTAGCTAAATAACTTTCAACTTTGTAGCGGATTTGCCAACCCCAAAAATGCCCAAGCTAGTATAACTCACAAAACAGAGACAAGTTTTACTTCTTTGCAGAGCTTCTTTTTATTTATGAGTAGAGTCAATCAGTCAATCAAACTTTATTTATATAACACTTTAAAAATAACAAAGTCAATTAAAGTGCTTTACACACAAATGATCCCTAAACAAAGTAAAAAAGAAATAAAACAAGAACAAAAATAAAAACAACCAAAGTCAACATTTCAAACTGATTTAAAAGCCAAAACAAAATATGTATTTTTAAAGAAAACTTAAAATCAGACAGTGACTCTGTTTGCCAGAGGCTCAAAAGAGTGCATTCTAGAGTTTGGACCTGCTCCAGAAAAAGATCGGTCACCCTGTTTTTCTTTTGTTTGGACGACAATTAAAACTATCAGCTGACTGGAGGAAACAAGCAGGAACAAAGGCTGCAGCTGATACTGATGCTGTGGGGCAAGACCTTGAAGACGTTTAAAAACAAATAAAAATGTTTTTATGTTTTTAAAAATCTCTGCGTGAATAGACGGGGGGTCAGTGCAAAGCTTTTAAAATTGGAGTGATGTGAACTTGTCTTTTGGGCGAGTTGCAGTCGACTATAACTCAAACAGCCAAGAGATTTCTTTGTGCCCCATATAAAAAGTTTGAATTGGAGACACTTTTAGTCGTTTTTTTTTTAAAGGATAATCGGCTGGATCTAAACTAGCATTTATTTAATTAAAGTTGTTTTTATTGCTCAGGAACACCTTGGAAAATATGTATTCTTGCGGTCTATTTTTACTCTCCATGGAGAGAGAAAATCTTATTACTTTCAGGCAAAGCAATAACATCTTTATGGAGACAAGCAGGTGGCAGACGCTCTACAAGAAAAGTTATAAAAAGCACTTTACAGACTCCTTATGTTCATTTTTGTGCTATTTTGTGTGACTAATAAGTACATGCACATGGTCAATGTTTAGTCACACATTAGCTAAACAAATATGTACTCACGTCTATGTTAGCACTCCTGTTGATTAAATTATTATACAATTTTGGCCCTCTGTACGTCACATGCTCTTTGTTAAATACTGTATTATTTAGCTAATGTCAAGTCATGTATCTCTGTATGTTATCATTATTTTTCATTACAACTCCAGTACTGATTTGTTATAGGTGAATACAGTACAAGCGGAAATTTGCAAGTTATGAATCCAGAACAATATAGATTACTCAAACATGTAGAGTAATACAACACAGGTGTAAGCAATTTTTTAAGAATCATTGGTAAATATGTTTCTTTCATTTCTCGAAGGTGTCGGATCTGAAGGTGGTGGTGGATAAGAAGGACATCCAGACGTCTCGTGTTGATGTAAAGCCTGTGAAAGGAGACAAAGGAGACAGAGGAGAGTCCGGGCCCAGGGGACCGGCCGGGGAAGACGTAAGAAACATGAAATACAGCTGTAAACATAAATGTTCAAGTCTGTCCACATGTCTACAGCTCCAAATGCTCTGGAGTCCCGTTTATGAAGCTTTGCATTCTTACTAAAAGTACATACGACGTACAAAACAAATCTTCCACAGTAGTGATAGTGTCTTGTCTTTTATTCTGTCTGATCTTGAAGACACAAAGTTCAAATTATTGGATTGGACTGCTCATTTTGATGCCAAGATGTCTTTTTATAAGTCGCCTTTTTACAGAAAGAGTGAATTTTTTTAAGTACATGAGCTTTACAAACGAGATCTGTGATCCACATCATCAGGCAGTGATAAATGAACATGTCCTTCACATTTTTATCCACTTTCTTTACCACACTCACACTGATCATTTCTCTGCACATATTTTCATTAACTTGCAGCTGAGCCATTCCTCAGGAGCGGTTCAGAAAAAAATAGCTTTATACATTGCAGCTGAATTTAAAAATTACAATTTGAAAGACTGCGATTAGCAAAAGACTTTAAATATTTGAACAAGTATCCAGTTTTACTGTCTTAAATTTGATCTTCTGACAAAGATGTGATTATTGTTTTAGTTAATCAGTTCATATTGTATCAAAAAGAGCACTTGTAATTTGATTTGTTCATTAAAATAGGTTAAAATCTATTGAAACCTCTTTTTTAAGTGTTGACTTGAAGTGAAACATGTAGCACATAATTTATAAACAAACTATTTGTACATATAAAATAGACATTTAAGAAAAAATAAATCAGAAACTACAATTAGAAGCATAGGTCATTTTCAATAGATTCTCTCACTTAAAGGTGGCTGATTTTCATGCCACCAAACTTCCAACTAGTTTCTTACTCACAAATGCTTCAGCACATGGTAATACCCACGTATAATTTTTTGATTCGCAATTAAACCTTGTAAATGAGCAAAATGAGACTGGAGGTGATCACTCAAGCTCAGCCAATCAGGGTGTTGCATTTGACTGTTAAAGAGAAATAAAACGTCTTTTATTTTGATTTAGACAGTAGACATCTGATTCTGTCACAATCTGCTGCTTATGCAATTGATTTTTTGGAGTTTATGAATAACAACTAAACTACTCCACCTTTTAGTGTTTTTAAAGAAAATTTCTTTGTGAAACTAGAAAAACAAAAATAAGAAATAAAAACACAATCTACCGTAATTTGCGAACTATAAGCCGTTACTTTTTTCACAAGCTAATTTTTTCAGATGTGCTCAATAGTGCAAGCATTATGTAAAGTATTTGTCCAAAAACAATGCAGTTTGATTATTTGCCAAAATAAGGATATGTCCTGTAACAACAGTGTGTAAAAACACTGTGTGAGATGTGTAAATATATTCCTGTCTGCACCAGGGCGCTCGGGCACGCCTGGAGACAGAGGAGCTAAAGGGGATCAGGGTGAGCGGGGCCAGCCGGAGCACTGGACCTCCGGGGAGAGCCATCGGAGAGAGAGGACCAGAGGGACCTGCAGGACCTGCCGGAGAGCCAGGCAAACCCGGCATTCCTGGTGTCCCGGGACGAGCAGGAGAACTGGGAGAGGCTGGAAGACCGGCGAAAAGGTGAAAAAGAAATATTCATATTTTAGTTTTTTTTTTTTTTTTTTGTCTGCCTGTGAGATCTAGTTTTGGTCCAGACCTCCAAGCAAGAAGACTTTTTTTCTCTGGCTTGACTTGATTTTAGGATTTTTGTTGCTTGGACTCTTGCTGCATCCAATCAGAGCTCAATCAGACAAGTAGAAACGACACATTTTGTAGTGTATTCTCTAAGATTCTTCTTAAATATGAAGCCCATGAACTGTAGCAATCCTTCACCACAAAATCAGTTACTTCAGGTTACTTAACTTTTTTTTGTTCAGGATATAGCTTATCTAATGTCTTATCCTGTGTACAATTATAAGGCTCATAATTATCATAAATATTCCTGATGAGCTTAGAACAACCTTTCACAACTTTGAGAAGCCAGAACAAGCTAAACATCAAATAACCGGGCTAACAACAACAACAACAAACAAATAGTCTTGGGTTTTTGGTCTAGGACGAAATTGATTAACATAAGGTACAGAGCTTTAATATAAATTTTACACATTTTCTGGGATAATGGTCACGGTGTCAGCATAAAAGTGACAAATAAATAGGTTAACTTGATATAAGATTGTTAAAGATTTACTGAAATTTTAATAAGAACTGCTATTTATTTGCTGTAATGTTTATTTCTCTATTCTAGGCAAGGCTTTGATGCAGTTTACCTAAACATTTTTGTATGTGTTTTGTCTTCGTTCGTCTTCGTTTCATATTTCTTCTGCAGGGAGACAAAGGAGATAAAGGAGACAAAGGTGACGCGGTAAGTGCCTCATGACCCAGATTCATAAATTCAAGTGGACTGAACGTTTCTTACTTTAAACAGGGCAAAGTGGGGTTAACAGGACCAGCTGGACCTCCAGGTCAGAAGGTGAGCTTTTCTCCTCCATAGTAATAACACAGAGAAGATGGCTTTGTCTCACACTGTAAACACTGTGTGAAGTGTTATTGTGTGTATATGTGAATTTAATTGCAGTTTAATGTTCTCTATGTTTCTCCTCACACAATTCTACTTTATAGATTTACTTGTTGATTCTCTTGTAAGCTCACTAGATGGTTATACATGGCTTGGCAATTTTAGAATGTGTCAAAAAGTGTAGCCACAGACATAGCTGGGGCATTTTACAACACAATTATTAAATCTGCTTGTAAGCTCTTCGTTTTAAGTAGCTTTTTAGCTTTTACAGCCGTCACTAGGCAACAGAGCCTGGCACTGCTCTGATTGGCTTAGATAAAGTTTCCTAGCATGTTGAAATCTTACAATATGACAAATAGTTGTTACACAGTCACACATAACATTAGGGCTGCAACTAACACATTTTTTGGTAATTGAATAGTTGAGCGATTATTTTTTGATTAATCGTTTAGTTGCTTAGAAGGCAAAAATCATGTCAAAAACATTTCCTTAAATTTTGATCCAGACAAAGCTGAAATATTGTCGCTTGAGGATTTTTGGACAATTTGCCATCACACACTGAGAAAAAATTTGCCAGTATTTGCCAATGGAACAATAATAAAAAAAATTGCGAAAAAATAGAAAAGGAGGAATTTACTCAAATGAAACTGTCTAAAAACAATGCTACTGTACTTCTTTTGGCAAATTTAGTTTGTTAAAGGAACCCCGAATATTTACATAAATAGATCGAAAATACTTCGCGTAGGTATACTTACTAAAAAGTAGAACTTAAAGTAAACAAATATTCGCCGTTTGACGTAAAATTGTTATGTTTACAACAACTTCCTGATATTACGGGCGCCGCCATCTTGAGGTGATGACGCAGAATCGTGTGGCGCACTGGCGCAGTGAGCGTCAGTCGTGAGACGCACACACAGCTGCAACAGTTGCCGTTGATCTGGTTAACAGGAGCGTCAGTAGTTTTTCGTCGACAACACATTGTAAATGGTACATTGAGTGGCTTTTGGTTGTGATTTCGTCTCGGGAGGAAACAAGGAGAATGCGGTAAGCTTTCATAACTTTCCTCGTAGTTACACGATTCGACGTCATACTACCCAGAATGCACTGCGTTGTAAACAATGATGGCGTCTTCCGTGAAAATATATTTCGTAAAAGTTTAATAAAACGGTAGATTTTCAGATTATTTTTGTGTGTATTTATATCTTGATGATATAAGGAAAACTCGAAAACAAACATTAAAAAATTCTCGGGGTTCCTTTTAAATTTTCAGAATAAGGTAAGGTAAGGTAAGGTACACTTTATTGTCCCTGTAGGGAAATTTGTCCTCTGCATTTGACCCATCCTTCAATGCCTCTGGGGCATCTCCTCAGGAGCAGTGATCGCCGCAGTGCAGCGCTCGGGGACTCATCTCCAGATGTTCTTGCTAGGCTGGTCAGGACTACGGTAGCTGGAGGATATTACCCTAACATGCATGTTATTGAATAATTTGACTTAAGTCACATTTACTAAAATCAAGATCACATTTTCGTTTACTAGTAACACTGACATGTAAGATTGTGTTTTTCAAGTAAAAGCAGTACATTCAGACATTTTCTATGTCATTGGAGCCCAACTGGAGTTATCAAGCTTTTTTCAGTTCATGCATGTTTGAGAACCTATAAAGACCAGTTAACAATTACTCAATTACTAAATTAGTTGATGATTATTTCAATAATCGTTAAGTTAATAGTCGATAAATCCATTATGCAGCCCCACTTAACACACAAACATGAAATTGCAAAGATTCATTTCGGGCCAAAAATTCCCTAATAAGCAGAAGGCATTAGTCCAATGTATAACTAACTACTCTCTATATTCACTTATAATTAGAGCTGTGCTATTAACTTCATTTTGATCATGAAAAATCTTAAGTTGTTTCTAATCATTTGTGAACAGCTTTATTCAATGCAGAGGCCTAAAACCAATTATCTGTCCAGTGAAAGTAATTGGTTTAGAAAAGAAATGCTTGAGAAATGATCACAATAATCAATCATACCGAAACAACTTCATGTCATTAATACAATAAACCAAGATTAGGATAATCTAAGGTTTAATATATCGAACGATAAGTTAATGTAATACTTACTATGACAAGGCACTACAAAGTCATCTGTTCTTCTATTATTATTTCATATTTTTAGTGCTGTTTTTTAGTTTTTTAGTGCTATTGTCAGTGCTAGTTTTATACTTGTATCAACCAAAGTCAGTGCTGTTCCTGCCATTACTCATGCGACCTCATAAAGCAGCAGTTTCACTCTGAACAGTGCATGCATGCTATAGAACGTTTAAGTTTGCTTTTTAAAGTCCTTGCGTGTATGGTGTGCAGGGAGCTTCTGCTGAGTCAGTGGTGGCAGGAGTACCAGGTGTCAGAGGCCCCCCTGGAGCCGTGGGACAGAAGGGAGAGCCGGGTGCGACAGGACTCCCAGGACCCAAAGGAGACCGGGTACAGGGCAGGGACTTTGTCATATTTTTGTCATGTGTACTGCAGTGACCATATGGTGTTATAAATCTTGCAGGGCTTCGCTGGACCTCAAGGTAACAAAGGGGACAGAGGCGAGGTAGGAGAGAGAGGACGCAATGGTTCAGAGGTAAGTTCATACACATTCAAATAATGAGTGGGCAGTTTATAATGTGCCATATGCTAAAGCTAAAGATGAATATGGGATTTTTTAGGGAAGTCCAGGAGAGCCAGGTAAACCCGGCCAGGATGGCAAACCGGTGAGTCCAACGTGAGATTTATAATAATAAATAACAATAATGATTTATAATAATTTTATAAATATATATTTTTTTGATAATTTGTTTAATTTCAACAGCATTCCGCAGTATATTGTGTTATCATGTTAAAATATATTCTGAGAAAAGACAATGTATTAAGTATATTCATATATTACAGCTTACTAAATGTTTTTTGCCTTGACAGCAAGTCCTGACTGCCTTTTAAGGCCGGCTGCACACTACTATGATTTTTTGTCTGACTTTTAGCCTGATTTGCCTCTCCACCGAGCTTTTCGGGAACGATTATGTCATACCTTCCTCATTTATTGTCCTTATTTTTGGGGTCAGTGCCATTCTGTTGGTTTGCAGCTATAAGTTTCTTACCCCGGGCTCAGACTGCACTCAGTCCAGCTCCAGTCCTCTGGCGCAGAAGAAATCACGTGAAGTTAGTGCTCTTTCGTTGCTAATACTTTCAGCACCTCGGATAGCGGCACTTGCGAGAGCACAAGTGGGCTCCAGCGATCCGGTGAAAGTTCATTCCGCAGCACTGGACTGCACAGTGAGGAGTCTCAGCTTCACTCCCAATTTTAATCATACATAAAGCCCAGGTAATTGTGTGCCCAGGATAACATATTGGACATTCATGATTCTTGATCCCAACTTTGCAACAATCACACAGCAGCAGACTCCAAAGCTTACATACAACTTCTAAACTGTAGAAAACCAAAATACATTAATATAGAGTTGTTCCTTTTTTCATTCGTCCTCACTGCTAAAATTACTGTAATACCTTCAACTCACGTGAACAGTTTACGTAAAATCAAAACTGCTTCTAAAATCATTTAGTGTGCAGCCTGCCTTTTAAAGTATATCATGTAAAAGAGGAGGATAACTGCTTTGTCTGTGTTTTTGTTCCTGTGTCTGGAGCAGGGCCTCAAAGGGCCTCCAGGTCCTCAAGGCCAAACAGTGAGTAATCTGTGTCAGAGGTCACACAGAGGTCACATAGAGGTCACAGTGCGCCTGCCCTCAGTCTGTGGAGACCTGTCCTCCACCTCTGCGACCAATGCTTCACACATCACAAACTGCAGCTAACTCTGTCTCTTATGTCCATTTCCTTTTCTATGTTGTTTGTCATTTCTTTCTGTTCCCTCTTTTCTCCTGTCCCTCTTTCTCCTCCATCTTCTCCCTTCTTTTCTTTTCTCTTCTCTGTCTCTCCTTCTCTCTTTAGGGGCTGCCTGGGTTCCCTGGAGTGCTGGGCAGACCGGTAGGTTGGCTGGGGCTTTTTGCACTGGAAGGGACGGTTGGGAGCTTGGGAGATGTGGGTGGACTGGGATCACAGTACTGGCAATTTAGGAGTTTAATTCTATTCCTCCCACCGCTCAACAACACATAGCTCTCCCAAAAAGCTGGGAGAGCCACCCAACCCCCGGACAGAAAATTATGCGTAGTAATGAGCCATTGAGAAACATACATAACAGTGGACATGATTTGCCTCAGTTTTGCTTCCATCTTTATAGAGAGAAAAGCAGGCCAAATTACAGGTTGTTAGATGACCCTCAATCAAAGTTACTCTGTGGTCTACAATACATGAACTCATCTGTATCAACATCAGTCTTCTGTCCATCCTCTCTGCAGTTTTTGTTGCTTTTTTAGTATTTTTAACCATTTTTTCCCCTAACAAATATGAGATAAAAACTGCTTTAGCTGCCTCCATATTTGTTTTCGCTTAAAAAAAAAAAAAGGCTAAGATGTCAACCATGCAAAGACTGTACCGAGCGTTTTAAAAATGAGACTTAACTAAACCTAAAACATGCAGTTTAAGCTTATTTTTCAGCATCAAAACTCCCAAATATGTAGGGATGCACTGATCCAAGTTATGTGTGCTCTAAATACTTGTTATCAGTGTAGGAACTGAAAATGGCTGCATTTCTCCTCAAAGCACAGTATTACCAACAAGTAACAAATCAAGTTGTGTTATGTAACTGCTATTTATCATGCAAGTAAAGCTAAGCAACCTTGTCTGAGTAAAATTTTAATCACGGGCCACAGCAGTCAGTTAAGAGTCTCATTACATCAAATTAAACCAGAATATTCCCTGAACCAATATCATGGATCACCAACAATGTCCAAAAAGTGTTGCAAAGACATTTAATACTGTGGAACATTGTGATAATACTGTCTCCATAAAGACAAGCACTCGACAGTCCTTACACCAGAAACATGATGACGTGCACTAATTTGTTAAAAAGTAAAAGCACAACTTCCTCTGCTACAGCAACAACCATCACTAAATCGTTTAAGTTTGGCAGTGTCTGACTGGTTAAGCCTCTTGCCTCACTGTAAGTCCCAGGTTTTAGGTCTGTGTGGAGTTGGCTTGTTCTCCCTTTAGATTTCCTTTACTGTCGGGTAAAAAATAAAAGACTTGGAGCAGGAGGAGGCAGCAGACTTCAGTGAACCCCAGCAGACAGCTCATCATATGGATTTGCACAGTGCCATGTTGCTGCAGGCCCGCTCCTCTCTTTAATCTTAATTTATTTGTATTGGTAACATCCTCGCAGGCTCCTCTGATAGACGCCAGATCATCTCTCCCTCATGAAATATTAATGTGGACCACCTGTCCCCAAGCGTCAAACTCAGCAGCTCAAATTTTTAACTCATCGTTCAAGCTGCTCTGGGTAAACTTTTCTGATGAAGATCTCATCAAAGTATTGTTTCCTTGCTTGGAAGTAATAGTAGGGGGCATTTAAGAACCACACATTACCAAAAATATAAGTTGGTTAGTTTTTACTGTAACTATTGAGCACAATTGAATATAAGCCACATCAGCTACATTGGTGGTACACAGGTGTTTCTATCTTGTTTAAATAGATTTCCAAATTTGATTCAAGCTAAAAAATCTTGAAAACAGTCAGAATGTTATCAAACAAGTGAAATATGCTACGTGATATGAACAATTTTATTAGAATATCGCTAAAATAACTAAAATGAAGATGAATATTAGATAATGAGACTTTGCATGATAAGAGTAATGGTTCTTCTCAAAAACATGCTGGGGTTGTTTGCCCAGGTCTGGTCTATAAGAATCAATAATTTGACCACGTCATTGTATTCACCTTATTCTGCCAGTGTTACCCTGTAGACTTCAGTTGCTGCGTTTTATTGTGAAAAAAACTTGTGAAAAAGATGGAAATTTACATGCTATTTTTTTCTACATTAAAAAGCCAGTTGGTTTAGTCATTGAAAAAAAGAGTTTTGGACCTCAAATAAATGTGTTTGATCAGCTGGAAAAGTCAATCGTATTTTTTGAGACTCATCCTAGTAGCGAAAAAAATGTGTAGACCACTTTAAAGTCCTTCAAATCTTGCTAAACTGGCCAACTTTCTAAAAAAAGAACTGATACAAAATCTATTTAAACATGTTTAATGCCTTGCTGTGGAACATTATGTGCAAGGTAATAACATCTCTATAGATACAAGCCGTGGCACTCTCCCCATCAAAAAAGTTACACACAGAACCTTCAAATGTGTTCAGAAACCCATAAACAGCTAGATTTTTCAGATGTAGAGATGAAAGAGCAGCTGATGTGCCAGGCTGGAGCTCCTGGTGGAGTTGAGTGTAAAACATTTGGGGAAAACTAAATTGGGTTCAGACGTAGCGTGTTGTTGCGGCTCTTATCATGCATGCAGCTGCCTCCTGTTGTGTGTTTACTGTAACGCTCACACATTTATTCTGCAGCTTAACTGTGCGAGTTTCTGCTGCTGCTGCGTATATCAATGTCATTATTTACATGTGGTGTCTGTGTAGTGTCTGCTATGTTTGACTGTGTTTTTATATATATGTGAACATGGCCTTGCACTATGAAGTTGGATAAATCTGCATCACACCCAACCTTTCTGTTTATTTATACGCGTACGTCATTTGACATTATAACAAAACATTTCTACTGGCACCTCGCAATTTTGCTACTATACACCTTTGCAAATCCAACCTCATACACTGCCTTGAAGAAACTCTACTATACATGGAAAAAGGGCTGTAATTAAAACATTGACAGATGTAAATTCTCAATGAAATAGTTTTGTCAAAAACTTTCATTGAGAATTGACATCTCTCATGTTTTAATTACAATTCGCTGCAGCTAAAACATGGTTTTGAGCAGAATTGAGACTTTGAAAGAAGAAAAGTTTTAGTTTTTTTGTACTAAATGGCACAAATTAGAGATATGTATAGTTATTGTTCATGAAATCATTACAAAAAAACATTACACATACAATCTAGCCTAAAACTTTGAATGAAATATACATTTTAATGAGACTTTTACATGGGCTCTGTTTAAACTGTTTTAATGTATTACAAATTCCTAAAACCTATTTACAGAGGAACTGTCAAAACCCAAAATATGCCCAAACTAGTATCATTCATTCCAATAACAGCAAACACCAGCTTTAATGTATATAGGCCCATTTACTGTGAGTAAACAAGTATGGCTGCGTGCACAAACTGGTTCTCTGAGTAGTGCGACAGTCACAGGCTTTTCAAGCTACGCAGGTGCATTATCAATGAAAGGTCGCAAAACTTTCTTTAAAAGAATAAATTTAACGAAGGGCAAGTGACTCCAGACCCATGTACAGTTACTGAATGTGAACACGACGATAGTGTGTCCTGGTATTTGCTTGTATTTGGTGGAAAAACCTTGTGTATAGTAGAGAAAAGCTACGAGCATACAAATCCCTATGTGAGTTACCACGACACTGATAAAGACTTTTGTGTGTTTTGTGTTATTTAATTATCAACAAAGTGGAGAACTACAAACTCACAGTAAACTGCACCTGTGTGGCATTATTTTGTGCAGATTTCTACAGAAGGTTATTGTATGAAAGACTCTGGGCGTATACTTTCATGACTCTGGGGCGATGTATTTGTAAAGAGTGTCAACTGCTGCAAACCTATGGAGAATAATAGGAGAGGTCAGAGTCTTGTTAGACGTCATTGTTGAGTTTTCTAGCATCTTTAGTTCTACTTACTTTATGGGTAAATTATCGATAAACTATGCAGAGGGCCCCAGTGCAGCCCCGCCCTTTTTAATGACGTAGGCTCTGAATGGGTCAGGTGGAATTTATTGCTCATTTTTCCTCTGAACAGAGCTTGTTCTCACTTATAACTAGAGCCTCAGCTTCATGTAGCCAATTGTTTGTGCTCCAAAGTGTTCAAAAACACTTTTAGTTTAAATATTATACTGTATGATTTTAGTCGGCGTTTTAGAGAAAATAGGCCAGCCTCCAATACTGGTATTTATAGGTAAAGACATCATATCTCCATGGGGACAAACTTACTGAAAAGTTAGATAATGCACCTGCAAGCGATTTCACATACATATATAAATATCTATACAATACAAATAAGTGAAGTTGAATGCAATATAATTTACACTAAATGCAAAGCACCAAAAAATATAAATGAAGTTACTGAACGCGGATCCTGCTTTTTAATACAAGGCCATGATGTATGTTTTATGTTGTCTCACACGCATATTTAGAAAATGTTATTACATTCGAACAGCCATTAAGGTTTTATTTAGTCTAATTTGGTTCTTCTCTGCGTTGTAGGGAAACCCCGGAGAGCCAGGCATCAGAGGCCCGACGGTAAGTGCTCTGAACACTGAATCATGTCTTTATTGCTCTGCTCATTAACAGTTTTATGGTGCGTGTGTTTAAACTAGGGTCCTATGGGTCCCAACGGCCCCCCCGGAGCTCCAGGTGTGAAGGTGAGTCCTCTCATGACGAGGATGATGATGATGTGTTTGTACTTTCAGTTAATTATGTGACTAAACTACTGTGTATTTCTGTCACGGTTTGTTTTTCAGGGAACACAGGGAGAGCCAGGCGTCGGTGTGCAGGTAAAGTAATGTCTAATTAACTTAAGTATTTGAAAGGGTACTTGTGTACAGAATGCTATGCTAAAAATAAACAATTATCAAAGTACCACAAACAGTATGTTATGCTTGAGATATATTTTGTCCGCCTGTGTAATTCTGAATCCACAATGCAAATTGTTTTCAGTTATTACCAAGTACAATTATCCCAAAAATATAAAAAAACAGTGGTTCTCAAACTTTTTCAGTTGCATTTTGCCAAAATTACCACCATAGACATTCTCGATCACCAAAGATAAAAAGGAGGATGCTTGCAAAGTAAAAAAGTAGTCTTTAGTCTCATGTTTGATTGTTTTTTGAAGACATAAGCCGAGTTGAATTCATCTGTTAGACCAGCAAATAGAAATCTTCACCAGTTTGAAAGGTGTCAAACCTTGTTTAAGATATGCATGTTCAGTATTTTCATTCATTCAGACTTTTAATTAACCAGGATAAAAAGTTATTGAGATTAAAAATCTTAACAAGTCCTGGCCAAAATAACAGCAGCACAACAATACACTGTGCACACCTTACAAGTGCACAGTATTAACAAATACGCTAATTAAAATAGTGACAACAGAGAACTTTTCAGCATTTTTTAAAAGAATACAGTGATTCAAGCTTCTTTAATTGCAGCTAATTTTGCAGTTTGTTTCATGCAGAAGGTGCATCAAAGGAAAAATCTTCTGTCTAAACGCAGAACAAAGTTTAGGCACAACTGATAAAAACAAATCTTGTTGCCAATACAGTATGTGCACAGGTACAAATGTAAAAGCCTCTGCACTTCCTTATAGATGAATTATGCCAGTGAATCCAACGACACACAGAAAGCAAAAACATTCAGTTTAGATGTATAACAGGCAGATATATACATTATATATCATCAGGGAACCCTCAGAAATCATTTTCGGGCCCCATGGGTGCCTAGAACCCCAGGTTGAGAACCACTGAACACATGCTATGAATAGAATGTGTGTGTTTTTTTATTTGTATTCATTTCATAGTTATTAATGACAATTTTGGCTATGGTCATTATAACTGTGTTGGAAAGAATACTTTAAAAATGCATTAAGTTACAGAATACTCAATACCTGCACTTCTTTTGAGGAGATGCCCTGGAGCATTGAAAGGATGGGTAAAAGTCACTACAAGAATAATAAGCTTTAACCTTAGTCTTCGAGTTTTAGTTCAGCCCAGAAATAAACTAGAATAAAACTATTATGTCCACTTCTGGACTAAGCGCTGATCACAAAACACCTGAACACCTGAATGCGTTCAGAACACCTGATACTTCTGCTACAACAACTTTTGCTAATTTTACCACAACATTTTTTTATGATTTCCCTGCTGGTACAATCACTTGTGCTGCTACATAGACAACTGTTATCCGAGCTGTGTGGAAGGTTGCAGGTGGATGTGTGCACGGACAGGTAATAGACCCTCTGTCCCTGGTTCATTGCTCTTTTGTGCAGGGTCCTCCGGGCGCCCAGGGGAGCACAGGTCTGCCAGGACCCCCAGGACCTCCAGGAGCTGTGGTAAACGTCCACATAAATCACCGCTTCTCTGTCTGGGCAACAATTCTGCTCATGAAATTCATTACAAATCTGTCTCTTTTCTTTTTCTTTTTTGCTCTCTTTCCTTACATTTCCATTCTCTCCTTTCTCTCTCTCTCTTTCTTTCTCTCTCCTCCTAACGTTTCCCTTTCTTCCATAATACTCTTTGTATTTTCTCTATCTCTCTCTTACTCCAATTATTGGTCTGTATTTTACATTCTTTCTATGGCTTTCTCTCTTCCCCTTTTCCCTCTCATTCTCTCTTTCTCTTATTTATTTTTATCTCTCAAATCTCTCTCTCTTTCTCTCCCTCTCTTCTATTCTGTTTAATCTTTTCCTACTCTTTTCTTTGTACTTTTTCCTTGTATTTCTTTGCCCCCCTCTTTCTTTCCCTCTACATCTCTCTGTTTTTCACACTTTGTCTCTCTCTTCTCTCTTCAGTCCTCTCCAACCCCCTTTCTCTCTTCTTTCTCTTTCTGTTGCTCTTTTTCTTTCTTTCTCATTATCTTTCTCTGTATTTTACACTTTTTCTCTGTCTCTCTCACCCCCCTCTCTCTTTCTCTCTCTCCCTCTCTCTTCACTCTATCTCTTTCTCTCTCTCGCTCTCTCTTTCTTTTTCTCTGTATTCCACCTTCTTTCTCTGTTTCTCTGTCTCTTTCTCCTCTTGATTTCACTGTTTCTCTGTCTTTCTCTCCCCATCTCTCTCTTTCTCCTTCTCTTTCTTTGTATTTCACACTCTCTCTGTCTGTTTCTCTGTCTTTCTGCCCCCTCTCTCCCTCTCTCCCTCTCTCCCTCTTTCTCATTCTCTCTCTCTTTGTGTGTGTGCAGGGTCCTCAGGGGCCCCCAGGACTGCCCGGGCAGGTGGTGAGTACAGCTCACGAAATAAACACTAAGTCTGACAAAATAAAATGATTTGGACCTTGGCCATTTTTGAAATAAAGTAATTAAGGGACCAGAAAATGTGTTTAGGGAAATAAGTGGTGGTTTTATCACCTCCTAATGTGGAAAATTATTAGGCTGACGGGTGATTGGTCAAGGCTTTTTTCTGGTTAGTGGTTATCCATTAGTATGAATAAATGCAATTTCTATTTCCCACTCTGCTTCTTGTGTGGAGCAAATTATGTGCTCTCAAGGGTTGAAACCAAACTCAGGCAATTTGAGAAAGCTGCATTTGATATAAACTGCTTCTAATTAATTTCTTTCTAATGTTATTACTTGGTATGAGATATGAGGAAAAGCAACAACACTTAAGCTTACAAATGCCCACAAACTAAAAGCTGAATGCTCTAAACCCCTCGCCCTCAGACTTATTATTTTGTTGTTTTTTCACCATCAGATAATAATATACTATCAAGTTCCTGGACATATTGAAGCTAAAAATAAAGGTGTTATTTCAAATTAATTAATTTTTGTAGAGCCAGAAATCTCAGAGGACTTCACAAGACTGTTGATTCAAACAAAAATTGTCAGAAAATCAAAGAATGAAACCGTCATTGGTCAATACCAACAGGAACATTGGAAAATCAGAAACATTCAAGTCATTATTCAGAAATACAGAAGCAGATTGTTCAACAAAAACAACAAACAGGCAGATGGATAATTGTCTCAGAGCATTTCCTGTTCTTAGACACTCCTTCTCGGCAAGGGGGAAAAACCCAACGGGAAAAAGAGAAACCTGGAGAGGGAGAGATTCACTGCCCTGGACAGGCTGTAGATTTGACCAGGACTGACGGGTATCCAATGCAATTAGAGCTTTAGGTCAGTGTAGCTAGAGTCCAGTGGCAGAGAAAAGATTATTATTTTTGAGCCAAATCAATCATTCTGGGAAACATTTATTTGTACAAAATGTACTAAAATGTACTAATAATTTTCACTAGATAAACTTTTTTTATGGACTTCAGGGACTACGGATGAAAAGTGCATTTACAGAAATGTTTATCAACGTACACTGTCCCTGTCAAATAAATAAATAAAAATAATGTAAATGACTTTTATATTTGCCTGTGCTTACACTTTTCTTTTGAGCAGAGATTGTTCATACTTATTATTAGGGTAAGTCAGCCATCAGAGGAAAAAAATTCTCAGGATGTTTTGCAAAAAATAGGGTTAACATTAAAATCAAAAACATGTTAAACAATGAGTAATTCAAAATTTTAATTTGAACATAAACTATCTTTCACTGCCTCAAAAACATGAATATATGCAAAAAATACAACTAAACAGTGTACTAAAATAGAAAGTTGTCTGTCAAAAGATGGTAAAATGCAGGCACAAAGCCAAGGCACTCTGAAGTGTTAATGTTAAAAAAAACCTTTATTATACCGTGACATCCAATGTAATCTTTATCTAAGCTTTGTTCCAGTCTGTGGTTGTTCTTTTGGCTGCACATTATAATTTGGTGTTCTTCTCAGGGTGAAGCAGGCAAACCAGGCGTCCCAGGTCGAGATGGGGTCCCAGGTAAAGAAGGCATCCCTGGACTCCCCGGAAAACAGGTACAGTTACATAAAGAAACATCTGCCTTTGACTTCTTGCAAGTTTGTTTCTACAGTCTTTGCGTGTCCTTGTTTATCATTGGTCTCCAGGGCATCGCTGGACCCCCGGGGCTGGCTGGTTTGAAGGGGGAGCAGGGAGACAGCGGCCCTCCTGGGAAGGTGAGGACACAAACTCTCTTTGTGCGGTGAAATTACTTTAGTGACATTGACATTGTGACTGACATTTTATCAGTAAATCTATACAACTCTACTTTATTCATTTACTAAATTAACCTTGTTCTTTATTGCTGATCTCAGTGTCTGTAGCTTAAAGCAGACGTAAAGGTGTCACACTGAATATAACCATTTCATTATGGGTCAAGACTGATGTTGGCCATTTGAATTAGCTGTTAAAGGAGATATGATGGTTTTTTTAGCTTTAAACTACATACAGTAATTTTATAATTTGTTCTTTGTAAATCTAAATGATTTGTTGTTTTTGTGGCATTTTAACAACCGTACATGATTACATTTGCTTCAGTTGCGACAATACAGAAATACTCAAACATGCAGGAATTGATCCAAATTCAAGCTTGAGAAAACTACTAATGAAGTTCAACAACAAGATTAAAAGACGATGAAAACAGAATAATAAGTTCTTTTGTAGTGAAAGCTCCTGCTTACTTAATGCCAAAAACCATGACAGAAATAGAGTTGCCTTTTGCCACCAAATAAGGCTTTGCAATATTACAAGTTTTTTTTTAATTTTGTGAATACTGTTTTGTCTATCCAGTATTCTAAAAGTGAATTACAAGTACAGGCAAGTTCACTGCTGTATCACCTAACTTTGAGGAAGTTGCTTGGTTAGCAACAAAACATGAGGCCTTGTCCACATGAAGCCAAGCTCAGACGTTTCAGAACAAATATTTGACCTAAACCACACACATCCACACAAAGTAGGAGTTTCAGGAAACTAAAAACAAACATTTTATATCTCCTGTTTAGTGTCTCTGCAGTTATGCTACAACTTTTTTTTATCCATAATGACTTCTTCAGAATGTACTAACTTTAATATGATGTTGTCTGCAAAAATCTGCGTCTCATTGAACCATAAACCACAGAAGACAGGGAACAATTTAATATATCCACTTGCAAATGCTCAGTCAAGTCTTCCTCTAGTTTTGTGACTTTCTGTGTCACTATCACAGCACCACACTCTGGTCAGTTACAGGCATTACACCTGGTTTACTGATTCAAGTAGGTGCTCACAAATCCAAAGACAACTCCATATATGCAATTTGTTTTTAAAATTATCATTGTTTTGTCTTTGTGTGGACAAAGCCTGAGTCCAGCAGGTCTAGTCTGATCTTGCTGGTAAATATTTAAATCTTGGGTGTTTTATGAACTTAATCTTGTACAGTAGCCTATGTCATTTATAAGAAAGTACTATCAACAGTAAATTTTACAAAGTTAGTTCTTTTCTGCATTTCCGTGACTGGAATTGCAGACAATTTCACAATTGTGTGATATTTAAACCTCAACTAATATGTTTGAATATTGTACACGTTTAAGTGTGTTGGATTAAGCTGGTATTGTCTGAACATATGAGAAAAAAGAGAAGAGAGAATAAAAGAGAGGAAGGTTAACACAATTACACTTTCACATTTATTCTTACCTCTACATACACCTTCTATGCTACTGTGATTTACAAAGGTATTTCAGCGAATATTGTGTTCAAATCTTGGTTTGCTTTAGGTCAAATGAAAAAGGGCAGTGAGTCTGTAAAGAAAAAAAAACATAGTAACTTTTCAAAGCCAGAAAGAAAGTTTGTGTGAAGTGATTTTGATGCCGGGTCCATCAGCAGACTTGTGGAGTGTGAGATGGAGCTCAGTGGCCCCTTTGGCCGCTGCCAGCTTTGTTTTGCAATGCATCATGTCTCACCAAATGTTGTTTGTAGGATTCTGCCAGTGCAAAAACTTCCTCATTTACACTGGCGTGAGATTTTGGCAAAAGTCACATACTAAGTAACCAGACTTGGACAGCACAGGCAGAAGACGAGAAAAATATTCAGTATACAACTGTTGAGAATTAAGCTAATGGTTGTCAATCTATTTAGTTTTGTTTGTTGCACATTAAGTTGCAGAAAATTCTCTATTCAAACTAAGGATGTGTTGATACAGATTTGTTTGAGTCGATATTATTATTGTTTCTTATGTTCAAATTTGAAGAGCAATGGCTGAATGAGATTGTGATGAAACCAAAATTGCGGACATACATTCAGTTAAAAGAAACATTTAAAACTGAATTTTATGTCAGAGCAAATCTGTCTCGAAACGAAAGATCCCTGATAGCTCCTTCCTTTGGAGCTGGAAACTGGGAGGTTCTCTCAAACCCCTGAGGAGAGCAGAATATGTTGAAGTTGAGAGCGAAGTGCCTTTTTTTATACTGTCCCTTTTATGATGAATTCAGGAATCCTCTGTTTGATGAACTGTTCATTAAAAATCCTGAAATTTTCTTTTTTGATGATGATGAAATGATGAGATTATTATTTGATTGTTATGTTTACAAATTGGCTGTATTTGTTTTAAAAGCCTGGAAGAAACGGCAGACTTGTTTGTTTAAGTGAGAATATATTAGGGATGTCAGTTTTATCAAGTTTTTATTGCGTTAACACAAAACTATTTCAACGGCAATCATTTTTAGACGCAAATGAATCGCATGCTTATTTTTCACAGTTGAAACGCTCCAATGACGCGAGGTTCATAGAAAAACACACAAGCAGAAAAGGCCTAGACAAGGATCTACTGCATCACTTTTGTAGACTTTGGTAACGTTTCCCCTTGATCGCACCACTGTCTGAGCGAGGATGTGTTTGTTTACCTCGGCTTCGTCCATGTGCAGCTCGATCAGCTGATGAGGAGGAGGTTGTTCCTCGAGGCTCGGTACGTGTTTCCACCTTCTTTTGTCTCGATAAAGTCGCGGGCTGCGGTCACTAAATGCGATGTTTGTCCACTCAAGTTGTTGAAAATATCCAATATCCAGAATAGGCTTTCAAAACTCCGGCAAAAACTTTCAAGGTTCTACTTTGGCTCCGCTAGTTACGGTAAAGCTTCGCTAGTTCTAACACTTCCTTCACAATAAAAGCCTCATAATCTCCAGCTGCAGAAAGAGCTTTATTGAGAAAGAGCAGTGTACTAAATGCTTATGAGTGAGACAAATCAATACCATGATTTGGCCTAATGTTTTGGGAAAGCTTACAAAACATTATTTACACTTCAAGAGAGTAACACATTCTACAATTAAAGACATAATAAAGAAGAATGAAAGCTAAATATTTTATTAAAATGCAAAATACATTTAAAAAATATAAAATAAAGACATTTCATTAATTGCGAGTTAAGGTTAAGGTTAAGGTACACTTTATTGTCCCCGTAGGGAAATTTGTTCTCTGCATTTGACCCATCCTTCAATGCCTCTGGAGCATCTCCTCAGGAGCAGTGATCGCCGCAGTGCAGCGCTCGGGGACCCATCTCCAGATGTTCTTGCTAGGCTTGGTCAGGACTACCGTAGCTGGAGGATATTACCCTAACATGCATGTTATTGGTTAACTCAAGACAATTATGCAATTAATTGCGATTAAAATTTTTAATTGCTTGACAGCGCTAATATATATATATATTATTTTGTGGATAAGGTCTGGATACTGGCTAATGTTCAATTATGGTGTCTTATAAGTCCATAAAGGGCTGGGCATTTGTTTGTGCAAGACACAATGATAAAACATATATTCATTCATTCATTCATTCATTCATATTCATTCTAACAGGAACAATCGGTAGATATTTAATGAATTTGTAAAAATAACTGCATTTTCTAAACCCCATTCTATTAACACATATAATTAACAATAAAATACTTATCTATTAAGTTATTCACTGGAAGCCACTGGACAGATTTATGGCAATATTTGTCTATATATGAAAAACAAGCCTTGTTCTGTGACATTATGTATGCTTTTGTAGACATCTTCATTTTACTGAAGGTTGATGGTTAAATCTCTATGTTTTGGTGTAAAATCTGCTGAACTTGTTTGACTGCTTTATGAATGCAGTGGATAATAATAGTGCCACCTAAATAGCCATTCTTAGCTGTTAACAGTGATTTGTTCAGTCTTGTAAAATTCGCCAAGTGCTGTCCAGCCTCACAGTTTACACAATAGTATCTTGCTCACCATATTCTACTGCGGTGTTTAGCCGGAGCCCAGGGGCAAAGCCGCATTCACAAACTCATCACTGGACTAAACGACAGGCTGATGTGAAAAGTCTCTCGGGGTCCGGCTCATTCAAATGGACCTCAGGCAGTTTCATGTCCGAATATTGTGGCTGGATATTGCTCTGTGACTTGTGCCCGAGGCTATACATTTGTGAAGCATTCTCGTGTTGTTTGGTAACACAGATTGGAAAATATTCTGAAGAGAGTGGTTTAGTAATGGATTTATTCAGATAGGTTGTCTGCTTGTTGTAATCTGTAGTCAATTCTACATGTTTGAGTAATCTTTATTTGTCTGAATCCAAGATGACATGGCTCCAGAAAAAGCTATTCCACACGCATGTTGCTCCGTATGTTGCATTTTTCTTTTAGAACAGAATTAAGTAATGTTTTTACCTTGTTAAATGTTATTGTAGGTCACTGTGAAGGCTACATACACTGTAAACCCAAATAAGTTCAGTGAACTTAAAATTTATGAGGAAACTGATTACATAATAATTTTTTAGTTAACTAACTTATAATCTTAGTGTTCCACAAACCTACAAAATTTAAGTTAGTTAAATAATCTGTTTTAAGTCCAACCAAAATAAAAGTTATTACCAGTTGAACTAATATTTTTTAAGTTTACTACACCTACAATTTTTCAGTTTATGAACTTATAAATTATTAGTTGAGTAAGATTTAAATGTATGATCTAGTTAACTAATAAGGTTACAGTTAATAATGCTTATAACATTTAACTTTTACCAACTCAGATAATGTGTGTTAAGTTAAATTAAATCTACCTTTAAAATGTCAATAAACTACATTCTAGTTATTCTCAGTTGCAACTGAAACATATGAAAATACATTTACAAACAATGTACAAGTCTGACTCATTACACACTAACTTGTTAAAAACAAAAATTACAAAATCAGTTGAACCACTGTATCTTTATTTATAATAATGTAGATAAGGTAAAAATGAATGCAATGTATAAAAATTTCTACATCTGTTTTCAGCAGCAATAGCACTTCTGTGTGTGTCACATTCTCAACATGGCTGTGGCAGGGAACTTAGCATTGCACTTTACTAGATCAAAGAGTGACTTTGATAGTGGACGTTCTACCATTGAGATCACATCTTGCTCAAGATTAGGTACAATTTTTAGTTTGCAAATTACAATAGCGCAAAAGATCCTTTTTCAACCAAACTCAGTAAACAGTATTAGAAGAACATTAATTGCTGGGTTTCACATTCTGAAATATTTCAAAAGATATTTCACTAATTTAAAAATATTTTGTATTACAAAAATACACTCAGTTTAAACTATCTTCATTTTAGCTGCCCCCCACCTGATTGAAACAACACTGGTCTGTAGAACGGCTTGTCTGTTACAACAGTTGATGATTTAGGACATTTTAAAGGCAACAAACTAAAAAACATCTTTTTAAGAAGAAAAAGGTAATAAGTTCAACTGTGTGTGATTTTAATGTTTGATAAATGTGAGAAGCTAAAGTCTTGTTGTTTATCTGCTTTGCTACAACTGTTGACTTGATTTATGCTATTTACATGTCAGTTACAAACCCAGTGCTCAGTAGACTTGTTGTGAGTTGAATATGTTCTCAAACTGTTGTTTCTTTTTCCTGTTTTAGCAGTTTATTGAACTCTTACAAGAGAAAATGTCCTTTCTCTCTATTGACTCTAATGCATCGTTGCCACTCAGCATGAACATTTAGAATGTTGTGATGTCACCTGCATAACCTCTATAGAAAAACAACAGAATTCAACATGACAAATTAAAGATAGCTCATTTTGAAGGTTTTGCAGACATACGTTTCAAATCTTTACCACCATGAGAAGTCTTTGTATGAATGTAAATGTCCTTTTCAGAGTCAAAGTGCAAAGAAAAAAGAAAAGCTTCTGACCATCTTGAATGTCATCAAGAACAATTTTATCCCGAGCATTAACAGCAACAGTCACTGGACCAAGGAGGATGCCTGCATTTGGGTCTTCATGGAGAGTTAGGATCCCAATGGGCGTCAGGCTCAGAAGACAAGTCTTTCTGTAATGGACACAAAATGAATATACTTTACTTTCTCCTAAAGACGTACAACAGATTTAGCCTAACCAAGAAATGAAAGCAGTGTTTCTATAATTAAGTGCTTATGACAGGTTGATCTTTTAATTTTACTAGAACAAATTTAAGATAATTCCATTTAAGATTTTACAAATTTCATCACAGCTTAACCATTTGAGAATTAAAAATGTACTTCCTGTTCATAAACGATGACGTCACCCTACAAAGTTGTCTAACAACTATGTAATAAATTAGGCCAAAACTCCCCTAATGTAACACACCATTTGTATTTGAGAACTAAAAATATACTAAAATTGTAATATTGCTAAATGTATTTTTTCAGGATCATAAAAATATGAAATGTCATCTCAAATAGAGTCTGCTTTACTTCCTGTTATTTTCAACCCATTTTCAAGCTTGTCTTCACAAACTTGTTCGTGATTTATGTGAAAAATACATATATACTGTACATAGATAGATAGTATTCTGCCTTAAAAAATGTATGACTGTCCAGCACCAGGTGTAAACTCACATTTCAAGATTTGAAGAATTGCAGATCCTCCTCGTGCAGGTGCAGCAGAAGACCACGGAACACCAAAGAGCGTTTCACAATGGCATGTTGAAATTTCTAAAAGATTAAAATGTGCTTTAATATAGAGGAAATGTTTCATTGCAGCATTTGTCATGTTAGCATGATACTAAAATTTCAAGAGAGTGTCTAGAGAGAGAGAGAGAGTGACTTACCTGGAGTTGACTTCATGCACCAGTGTCCTGTCAGAAAAAAAGCATCAAAACATTCAGTTAATTTTATATATCACTTTTAAAAGACACAAGTTACAAAAGAATTCACAAAATCAAACAGTCTATTTAAAATGTGTATTCTAACAATGCAGTGCATTTTCTTTAGAAATAATGTGATGCAAATTTGTTTTTGTTTACTTTTCATTTGATTTTATCCCATTTAGTCAGTGTTTGATTTTCATTTCGACCTGGTTTGATCATGGGTTGATTTGAATTTTGCTCTGAATTAAGTGTCAATTTTGCCAAGTCAATACATTTTGTGTTTCGTCTTTTATTTTATTAATATTGAAACAGATGTATTAAAACAAGTCATCTGCTGTAAAGTGTCAATATAGTTGACATAAGTCATACTAAAGAATCAAAACTATGAGCTATGTGTTAATGAAATATTAACTTTAAGTGCCTGTCAAACATAAATTGGGCAGAAAAAAATAAATAAAGTAATGAGTGATACTACTTGATTCTGTACTTAAACATATACTGTACAGGACAAGTGTAAAGTGCATTTACCTGTTCTATGTCCTGTTGATGTTGTGAGGCCAGGGTACAGTTCCGTATGTGGAATATCTAAAAAATATAACGCTCAGTCAATATTTACAACAAGTACAAGTGTTAAGAGTGAAATAATTTACAGAAGAGGTCAAATTTGACCATTGTTCTGTAAATAAAAGTGCAGTTGCCTATTAAAGAAGATTAAAGGAGAAAAGGGAAAATACAGCTGTAACATGATTTAAAAAGCATAGATCACTTGCCCAGTAACCTAGTTTTCATATAAAGAGTGGCAAAATGTAGAAAAAGAAGAAAATCACCTCTCTTAATTACAAAGTGCGCAATGTTATGCAGAAGTCTGAACATGATGTTAAGTAGAACTAGTCATTGCATCAAGTGACAACATCACTTGTGATGCGGATACAGTTCAGTAGTAAGTTTTAGGTGAATAGATGGGTCTTACCTGCTTAGTTGTCTTAGCCGTGTGGATGATGGTAGACATGGTGTTGAGCTCAGACCTGCTCTGCTCTGAAGATGCTTGCACCGGCTTCTTGGCCAGCACTAAAGGACAGAGTGAAAGAAGTCATAGATCATTATTTTAAACTAAACTACAAACGTCTCAGTTGCAATGTGTTTGCCTATATGTCACTATATTATACTTACATTTGTAAATAATTAAAGTGGACATGGAAATATATTGACCCTCTATATATCTTATGTTACGATTGTCACATTTATGATACTTCAAAGACAACAATAATATGTATGTGCACTGTGCAAAACAATTTTAGATTTTGAAATGTAAAAATAATTAAACTTTCAAGTTTCAACATTAAAAGATCTGCACAGCAGTTGGAGTGCTCATTTACAAATTTCTCCCAGAGGTGCACATTTGACTTTTTTACTCTGGTGACCCTTGAAACAAGCCTGCACAGATAATACTTATCTTGGGACCTCGTATAAATTGTAATAAATACAAATATTTCTGAATGTCTGTACAGTTTATGCTGAACTATCCTCCTGTGATTCACCAAACTCATAAGTCCCAAACTAGGACTTATAGTGTGATTCTAATACGGTCCGTGAAAATGTGTATGTCTGTGTTTCACTCTGAACTGTATATAAACCAATTCTTAATGATTGCATCTATTTCACTTTCAGTTTTGAACTAAATTATTATTACTATTTGCCACGGATCATTCTACATTCAAATTGTCATTTTTTCTACAACTAAATGCCAAATATTAACAAAACAACTACGATGAAATCCGTGAACCGAAAGTACAACATCGTTGACAACAACGTGACGAATCTACGGCTCAGGTAACGTTAATTCACCATAAAACTAACCGAAAACACAAGAAAAGCTCGAGTCAAATTACAGACATTGATCATCTCCGTGCGAATGCGTGTATAGCTCTTTTGAAGTACCTGCTGTAGCAGTTAGCATCGTAAACAGCTAGCGCTAGTTAGTTAGCACTTCATCCGAGATCAGACTGACAAATCCGCAAACAGATTTCTTATAAAATAGATCGTCTGTCGCTTTTTAATCCATTTACAATGATTATGTTTCTTTGTCCAAGCTGCAGCACCGAGCACTGCAGCACCGTGCTTCAGGTCCGTGCGTGCCCAAACAAATTTCCAAAACAACACCTCCCCCTCACTCCCCGTTGCATGGCAACACGTCTCTACCTCCGGGTCAGGGGTCAGAGATTGTTTAGCGTTTAACTTTATAACTTTACAAAAATAATACTTTTATTGGACATTAATCTGTGGCTAACTCCAGCATACATTTAACGTTAAACTAGCTAAAATCCGAAGGTAGATAACGTGCGGGGAGACATTTTGAATCAATTCACGAACTAAAAACAACACAAAACCGTATAAGCTAGGCATTGCAAAGGACGAAAAATACCCCGAGTTTTGTGAAATTAAAACAAGCAAAATCGTGGCGACGTTTACCGACATTTTAGGACGATTTGCATTGGTTTAAGCTAACCTAGTGTATAAGATTTGCTTTCATTTTTCTTCACTGAGCCAGCCAGGCCAGATCTGTGCCACTAACGAACCTTTTAGCTACTATTTAAACTGGTTAACACAGAGAAATTTAACATACAGTATCCAACTTTCAATTATTAAGGGAAAATATTGTGTAAGAATGTAACAGTTACCTTAATCGTGTAGAAAGCTCCGCGTTGAATCCATGGACCTGCGGTGGTTGATTCAAACTGTTTCAAAAGCAACAGTTCAAAAACAGGCGGGCTTGTTTTCTCATTGGTCACGTCCAGAGTAACGTCACGACGTAAACTATACTCATATCGTTTGAAATTATTGAAATCATACATATCTTGTTGACTCAACTTATAACTTATATCTAGCTGGAAAAAAGTTCACATTAGTCATATTTTTTAAGCTGGATGGACTTTTTAAGGGGTTTTGAGTTCTCTTCCATCAAAGTTGTGAGCTATTTGAACTGTTCGGGTTTACAGTGTACAGTAAATGAGTCGTCCCAACGCTTTTATTAACAGTACATTACATACACTTTTTAGAAGGTCTGTCTTTCTATCTATCTATCCATCTATCTCTATGTAAAAAAAAAACAAATTCAAAACTAGATATTCATTTGAAAATATTGCAAAACTTTAGCTTAAATATAGCATTTTGCAATTACCAGTACTGTGGAATCGAACACTAGTATCTATTAGTACGGTACTACTACATGTTTATATCCATTTAACAAACTCAGAGTACTCTGAGTTTGTTAAATGGATATAAACATGCAGACGTTTCAATATGCAGAAAACAGCAGGCCCAGTCTAGACTAAGACCACTGAGGACATTTAAGGATCTCTGGTGAAGGAGATGTGCAGTTGTCCTGTGGCGACTCCTGGAGCAAAAAGCAAAGAGAGAAACACTAGGATGTGCTAAATGAGTGTTGAAAGTCAAGACGCTGATTATGAAAACAAGTGTTTTGTGAATATTTGGAGCAGGGATTAGGTGGTTATTTTAAACTTCAGCTGTCTCAAGTGTTTATCGCAGTTTATTAAGAACTGACTGGCTCTGGTGACTCTTGGGAACAGATTTTTTTTTTTAATGGCTAAAACATAGTTAGTCACTGGTTATTTTTGTGTGAGTCTAGTTCAGAGAGGGTCTGGTGTTTCTGTGCATCAAAAGATAGCTGTGTTTTAACCTTGTGCAATACACAAACAAAGCACATAATGAATACAATTTTTTTTTTTTTACATCCTTTTTAATTAACATTTCCAAATCGGCAACAGGTTTCTAAAATTGTAACCCAAATTCGAAATTTCTGATTATTTTTTGTTACAACGATTGTTAAAAAAATAATAATAAAATTATAATAATAATAAAGACAAAGAAAAATCCATTTGGATTCCTAATTTTACTGGATTGTTTTTCAAATAATAACCCTGAGTGCTTAAAGAAATAAAGTATGGTACAACTTTATATTAACTACACCTGTATTAGCATTAGTAAAGCCCTAAATAAGAATGAATAAAGACTTAATTATTCATGAACAAATGATCCAATAATGGATAAAAAAGTGTATTAAGGCTTAGTATCTACTTATGTAAGGAGCTAATGATTGGACTTTGGGTTGATGGGGAGGGCTTTGGGTAATTAAGTTTATTTAAGTTACTAAGCCTTAATATTCATTGATTTCTTAATTTCGACCATAAACGATTTTTACACACCATTTCTTTATTGTTACATGTATTTCATATATTGCTCAAATAAACTCAACTAAACTAGATTGTCTATGATAACTTACATCTTTATTCATGCAAAGGTGCACTGTGTAGCTTTCTAAAGGTAAAAGTCAACACGCAATTCAGTAGAAATAGAAAGCTATAAGCTCACTTTGGACCATTCTGAATGATAAGTATGTTTTATGCCATAATGTGAAAAATACAGCTAAAGGAACCACCTTTCATAAAACCCTACATGAGAGGGTCTCTTCCAAACCAACAAACAGTCTATTTCGTGGTCATGCCTACCCGCTCAAAGTAGAAATGCAAATTTTTTTTATTTATTTATTGCAACCAAAACATTTAAATGGAAAACATGTTGTTGTTTTTTTCAATTCTGATTTTGGTCAAAAGCTACATAATGCATTTTTAAAGCTAATTAGTTAGCTAATTAAAGTGTATTAAATACTTCAGTTTCTAATGTATTACAATATAATATAGTTTACATTTCTTTCTGTTCTCAATATAGTAGTTAGTGCTCATGAACATGTTCAAAACGAGTAGGCTACTGTGAACAAAATCAAATATAATTTAGGAAACTGCAAAATGTAATTCCATCTTTCAGAAAATACTAGCAGGTATTTATGGTTACTCACCATTGTTGTGTGTGTTACTTCTAAAGAGACATATTAAGCGGACAGCTACAACCCAAGATGTTTTATTTTTCTTATTCTTTTATACAGTTAGTAGACACAAAGGTTTTGGCCAGTGTGTGCCGTTTTTGTCCCTCTGACTCAGTTTTGACCCATTTCTAACCCATGTTCCTAAATTTAACCATCTCTCTCATTGTTCCTGAATCAAAAGTACTTTGCTTTGACACCTTTAGATGACGCATGCTCAAAAGCCGCTGTGTGAATAGACATTGGCTGGGACTGACGGCGCTCGTGCCAATTCAGTCAATAAGAATCACACTTTGTTCTAATTTTAGAAAGGTGAAGGTACCATGACAGACAAGGTCACACAGATTTATAGCTGTATCAATGAAGATAAATTACTGCTATGTTTGGAACAGTTTGTGGATAAATCAGGAAACTAAATGTGCCTCCTAATTGCTATGCCAGTTATTACGTTTGCTGGGAGGTCCAAGAATTCTTATTATTTTGGGAAACAACAAGCCCGTTTTTGTCCTGAAATCTTTATGCAGCGCAGCTTCTTAAGAACCTGGATGTCAAACTACCCAAGTATTTTGAGCAAACTTATTTTGTTTAAAATTGTTTAAAAATATTTTCGAGTTAGCTAGTATGTTTGAACTGAGAAAATGGAAAATGGAATAACAAAAAAAGATGAAAAAAAGGAGTGCTGCTTAACCCTTTACACTAAGAGGAAAACCAAGTGCATTTGTTTGTCAAGCACCAGCTGATCTCCTGAACATTCAAATAAATGGTGAATTTATTGATCATGTGCAGGAGGAGAAATATTTAGGAATATTTCTAGACTGACAAACTCTCTGAATTTTGAGTGTTCTTTCGTGTTTGTACATTCTTTGATTCTGTCTCATTTGTCTGATGTGGCCACTGTGTCAGTCCTCACTTAGGTCAAATCAAAACCTTTATAATCGGGCTCTATAGTCAATGTAGTTCTATGAAACGTGCTCCTGTTCATTTAAAGTTTGTGGCAACGCTTGGCTTTAAAAAAAAAAGCAAAAAATCTTAATGTGTCAGCAACATTAGTGCGCTCATGTTTAATGTGTGTTCTCTATGTTTGTGTATAGTGTATATGTATTTCTCTTTCCTGTATTTTTTTGTCTGTACCTTCTAGGGATAAGTTCTGCGAATTAGCTTCAACTATAAGCACTATGATGCTTGCATGCATCAGACTACTGTGTTACAGTTAGTTCATGTTTTCGTATCTGTCCCTATTCAAATAAACCAATCTACCACAAGGACTATCACACCAAACTAAGTAAAATCCTGAAAATGCAATAAGTTGTCATGTGAGCTTTATGTCATCTTAAATCCATATGTAATTTAAAATGTCCAAAATGAAGATGACCAGAGCACAACTAACCTCATTTTCACCTCAGGCTAACAGCATTTACTAACTTACTTTGATTGTTTATCTTTCTCATGTTTGTTTGGCACACAAGGACCATGTCTTTGTGTCATTGACTAATCCATCTGTCTATCACATCCACTGGAACTCAAGGATATCACATGTTGTTTTGACATTCATATGTTTTTATGATAGTACATGATTAGTAACATGGTCATGTGTAGCCAATGAAACTGCCCTTGTCGTCTGAAATATGATAACATATCCTTTAAATCCTGCATGTAATCTGTAGAACATGTTATATTGTGGCTTAAACATCAAATCATTGCATCTTTTGATATGCTGCTCATCTTATATTCTTCACCGGCAGCTCCTGCTAATACCACAGGGACAAAACCCACTGTTTTGAGGTCGAATTATTATGAGTTACCCACCTACCTCTCACTGTTGGATTGAAATCGCAACAGCGTTTGTTTGTTGATAGTACCAGTCATGAATTATGGATCGTTGGCTCGCCGTTATAAAAAACACTGACACAAATTGCAATGCGTGTTGGACAGGGTGCCTTGGCTGGGGTAACACTGTCGGGGAGCTTGTGATGCATAGCAGGGCCTATTCTCTGTCTGCTCTGAGCGGGTCTCTCACACTCCCACACACGAGCAGGTGACAGCAGCAGAGACACACAGCTGCTGTAATGTTTCACACAGACGACAAGGAAACAGTGTGTGACACAAAAGTGAAAACAAATGGTTGAAATGTGAACGTACAGTAGAAGAACGATGGCACAACATCTTCTAGAACAGCTGGTAATACTGGATAAACGACCTGGGAAGTCTGTATGATGCATTTTTTGGTTTAATGCGAGAGATTGGAGTGCCTGAACTAAAGCCATTCAGACACAAAAAGAAATGCCAACTACAAGGCCTAGTGATGTGTACTGTCCTCTACTGAAGAAATGTGACAACAAAAGTGGAGCTGTGCAAAAAAAAACTTCAATAAAAGAAAGCTATTTTGGTTATTTTGTATAAAAATAATAATGATGCATTGAATTTAAACAGCTTTTTTATTCACTCCACACTTGATAATGGTAAGTTACTAATGTAGCCACGATTGCCCTGAGGCAGACTGACAGAAGCAATGCGATTGGCCTCTGCAGCCACACATACATGTTGTGTTTTCATATGTCAGGGGGACAATTCAGTGACTTACATTCATTTCATGGACTTTTAACCTAACCTTAACCTTAAGTGAGTGTGTAACTTTTGATCCTTACAATGTGATGAAGACCCGCCCACCAGATGACCACAATGACAAGATGAAAAAAGTATTTCATTGTTAATATGATTAACACAAAGAAGGAAGACTTTTTAATAAGTAGCATTTAAGTAAGGAACAGAAAACAGCAATTTTGCAAAAAAAAAAAATTTGCATTGCTGTTTTGATGGGGAAAAAAAAAAAAGAGCCATGCTTTATCACTCATTGTGTTGCAATCACAACTTTGTAAGTGACCTGTGTTATTTTATAGACTGTATAAAGCAGCAGGGCAAAAACTTTGAGAAGTTGGGCTTCAAAAGTTATCAATAACCAAAGCACAGGTGTTACAGGGTCACTGCTGCAAAGCTAGAAAATGTGTCCAATGCTGAATATTTTTTAGCTGACTATATTGATCTATTTATAAAGCAAATATGAGGGGAAGGCGCTTTAGCACCTCACACAAGGTGTAATATGAAGAGGTGAAAATGGGGCACATTTTAGAACGCCAGTGTGACACATGCGCTGGGTGAACACTCAATCCTGCACATGTATTTGTGTTGATTTATTTTACAATAAAAAATGTGGTATTGCACCTTTAAATCGATCCAACAGATGACACATACATGATACATAAGGCTTGCTGTTGGCTCAATAGTTGTAACACTTTCTAATAGCAGAAACTCAATTGACTTCTGTTTATAGATCGGACATCTAATTGTCATTTCATGTCTCTTTCTCAGGCTGTCGCTGGACCTCCGGGACCCAAGGGAGAACGGGTGAGTCACTCTGAACTGCATTAACATTCAGCCGGAAACTTCCTCCTCAGCTTCAATTAAACACTCTTTAAACCCATTTACTTCTGTGCTAATCTGATGGAGCATGTTATTCTAAAAAATGACCTCACACTATTGGATTTCTTCTGATTCAGGGTCCTGCTGGTCAGACGCTGGCCGGTCCGAGAGGGGACGCTGGCTCACCTGGAGAGAAAGTGAGTCTGTGGATTTGAACATGCAGATACAAATACCGACTAACACAATAATTTATGAATGTTGTTTCTTTTGTTTTAGGGCGACAGAGGAGACAGAGGAGCTCCTGGTGTTAAAGGAGAACGAGTAAGTCCTTATTTGACAATTATTCAACAAGAAATCTAAATATTTTCTCCATACCAACTTATCATCCTCTTATTATGACTATATTTAAAGATTTATGAATTTTTCATAGACCATTATACTTCCAATATGGTTTTCCCAGTCCCTCGGATATGAAAAAATACCTCTATTCAAGCTTTGTTTTGTTAAATTGAGGAAAATATTGCACAATCCTCTTTTATGTTCTGGTGAAATAGGATTTAATAATGCAGTGTACCTCAGCCTGGGCTTTCTTTGAGTATTCCTGCCTTCCAATATGTCTTGTAATAATAAATAACCTCTGATAGATAAGGTCTGATGGCGCCTATTGAAGATTATGCAAATGAAAGTGAAATCTAATATTAATACAGCTTTTAAAATGACATGTAAGCTGTGAGAGGGCCTTATTTTGTGAATGTGTATTTGCACTCATGATTTAATCTGCTCAGGGTGTGGCTGGTGAACCCGGAGAGACTGGGGAAGATGTAAGTCATTTATCTCATTTAATAGTAATAATGTGTATAATGATTTTAATTATTCACAAGAAACATCACTTTTTTCCTTGATGTTTCCACCAACTTTGCTTTCAGTGGTTGTACCAAAATTTATCAACAATGAATCGAAATTGCATTGTCATGGATGAAATTAGTAAATCACAAAGGTCGCAAGTTTTGAAGTCTGTATACAAAAAGAGTAGATTATATTTGTTTATTATTATTTTATCGGTCAGTTGTCATTTTTAATATTGTCTATCCTCCAAAATGTGAAGTTTGAACCAGACTCTTTTATTGAAACATAAATTGCAAATCGAATCGCAGTTGCAAAACTAGTTAGAAATATTGCTGTAAAGCCGGCTGCACAATAGAGGTGTTCAGGATCTTTTGCGATTTTTACATGTATCAAAAAAAAATAACAGGCCATAGTCATAAGGACATTTACAACAATTATTTGTCTCATAGTCTCAGCATGGCAGAAAAAATAGAGACGACACAGACTTGTGGAGCGCAGTAGTTTGCGGAGAACAGTGTGTGTGTCACGTGATCGAGCGCAGTGTGTTTTCTTTCATGTGCATGCTTATAAAAGCAAAACACTAGTGGATTAAACCAGGTTTATAAAGGTCACAGGAGAGCGGTCAGTAGAGGTAAGGAGCTGTTACACAAATGTGGGCGTGAAATGTAAAAGTTCCAACAAACTCCGTGTTGGCCATGTTCTATAGTCTAGTAAAGTCGGTGTTTCTCATATAATTTAAGAAGCAAGTGTGCTGAAGATGATGTGTGTAATGCTCGTAAGAAAGAATCCTGCACTACGTACACAAAGCATTACATTTATTTATAGATGATGATGCAATGTTCTTCTTTATTCTACATTTTAAGAGCCGCCGTCACAAGGCAGATGCACCAGATGCTTCTGTTGTAAAGGTTTTCTTGCTAGTGCAGCCTGTGAACCTCACGATGATGCTCCTGACAAACAATCGCAGTGATGCACAGATATAAGGAGAGAAATGACAAAAAATCTCTTAAGAAAATCCTTACTCTGGCCACGCCTCAGAGAAACTCGTAGAGGGGCACATTGGGCTTAAAATCGGGCCAAAACTCCTGTATTGTGCAGAAGGCTTTTTTTACAGTAACAGTTCCCATTTTAAAGAATTCCAACTAAATCAACTTCTATGTAAACATCCTGGCTAATGCAAATCTTTAGGATAAACAAAACTGACGTTAAATAACCTGTAATTTATGTTTAGTTTTTGTGGCAGTTAGATTTATCAGATTCACTTTTTGTGGTGATTGTTGATTGTTGAGACTCCCTCAACCAGGTCCTAGTTCACAAGTGGTATTTCATGTGGCATTTTTACCAGGGGAGGAGGGAAATATCCCAGTTTCCAGTTGCCTGGAACACACCAAAATACAAGAGGTGTATGAGTCACTAATAAAAATCACCAGATTAAAAATGTACTTCTATTTCTGGTAAAGGACAGTGTTATTAAGAGAAAAATCTGGCCTGTGACTTTTTACACATTTTACAACCCAAAACTGTGAAAACTTATATTGACGCATCAGAAAAAATAAACTATTTTTGTTACAGACATGCAACCAACCACCAGATTAAAGTAATGTTAACGGGAGGGGGCAGAGTGGGGAGTAGTCTGTTTGTTTAGAGAAAATTGTATTCAAATTTCTCTTCTTTGGGTTTTTATTTGCGTAGAATTACTCAAGCCATGCTATTTTCCTATCTAGACACAGTTTAGATCTGAAATAATAAAATTTTAGTCCTAGATCTGGTGATGCTTGAGCAAACCATTATTTTATTTAGCAGTACTTAATGCTGCTATTTTCAGAGTCCCTGGTCTTAATTACATTACAAGAAGACAAGATATATATATATTTTTTTTTTCAGTTTTGATAACATGTAATTAAACAATTTAGATCATGCAAACTAGTTTAAAAATAGCATTTTCATTTCATGTTGTCTTTTCAACTGATCATATACAGTAACCTTGAAATGCAATAAGTTCACATTCTGGGTCAATAAATCACAAACGTTAGCATTAATATCCATATAGCAAATTGAACATGTAGTTTAATAAAAGCAGCCATTACTATGAATACATAAAAGTAACTGTCCAAATGACTAGCAGCTAACAATGTCTTTTTAGGTGTAATTAAGGTATGATCATCTTGTCGCTACGTGATCAATTTGTCTGTTGTCTCTAAAGCCATCCATCTATATTCAAATTGTCACTCGCAGTTAGACAGTTTCTTGAGGCGTCCATTGTATTTGAGGCCAATCTTCAGAGATAATGGAGCTCTGATTGTGTGTTATCCTGAAGGTTAATGACAGATTTACATGTAATGACAGAGACGCTAAACGGGACGGATGAGAGTCTCCAGCTGAATTATGATGATAGAGCTATTGTCCTTTTCCAAATTTCAAGAACAAAATGATTTCATCTGATTTTGCTAAACTGTTGTCGGGTTGTGTCTGGTGTCACAGGGAGCACAAGGTTCTGCGGGGCCAAAGGAGACAAGGTAAGCTTCTACAATGAAAATATACTTATGTTTTTACATATATTCGCGAGTAATATTTATTTTATTTCTAACTTCAGGGAGAAAAGGGTATTGGTCTTGCTGGTCCAGCTGGGCGCATTGGACCTCCAGGTTTAAAAGTGAGTATCAAAATGTGTATCTTGGGTAAAAAATAATAATAATACAACTAAATAATTTTAAACAACAAAATGATAGTGATAGTTTTTTTGAGTTCAGAAACAGAAACAAGTCCAATATAGAGGCGTCTGGCTGCAGACCTCTCACATCTCACCCACGTCTCGCTACAGGCTCGATTGGCCAGACACCCATATATGGCAACTCTTTATTTTCTCAGAGTTTAGTCAATTAAACTATCCTAACCCTAATCCTGACCCTAACTATACTCATACTTTGGAAATAATTATTGAAAAACATTTGCTATTATAGCCACGTCTGAGAGATGACTATACAGTATATGGGCACGCAGCCTGTAGAATAGCAGCTGACCCTTCTCACCCTGGACACAAACTTTTTGAGCCACTCCCCTTGGGCAGGAGGCTACGGTCCATCCGGACCAGAACCTCACGCCACAAGAACAGTTTCTTTCCTTCTGCTGTAGGACTCATGAACACTCTATAAACCTGCGACTCTGTTGATCTCCTGCATTGTCACTTTAACAGTCATATCATCACCTGTAACTTTATTCATTCGTTCATTTATTCATTCATGTTAGTATTACCCTATCTTTTGCACTGACAGATTGCACTATTGTTCTGATAGTTCTGATTACTGTGTTTTTTTTATTGCCTAATTTTTATTGGCCTATTTTTGCATGCCCCTATATTTGATTTTATATATTTTAAATATTTTTATTATATTAGATATTTTTTACTCTTTAGATTCTTTATCTTTATTTGTGTTTTCTGTGTTATATGTTGCACATTAGCACCGTAGCAAGTTCCTAGTCTGTGAATTCTGTTTGTTCACTGACAATGGCAATAAAATTCTTTCTGATTCTGATTCTGATTCTTTAGTCTGTAGCGAGAGGTAGCTCGCGGTTTGTGACTGGAAGTGGCTGTACATGTCATCTCTTACCAATACAGGGCAAGATCGTACTGACTGTATGATTTGGAGATGCTTTGCCACGCCTCCATTCAGTTGTCTGATAAATTGGCAGGGATTGTCTTTAGTCGACCAAATATTTCTGTTTATTGTTTTATTTTCTATCTATGATGTTTGCTAAATTAACAACCTGGGAAGTCCTCAGAAACAACTGTTCTTGTGATTTTGAGCAAATATTTATGGATTTGATTTGACCTATGTCGCACTTATGATGGGATTTTCATAACATTCTGTTCACTTTTTTTCACTTTTAGGGAGATCCAGGTCTGCCAGGTCCAGCTGGTCCTCCAGGTCTTTCAGGAAAATCAGGAGACAACGGCGTTCCAGGAGTCAGAGGAGAGAACGGAGCTCCAGGACCCCCGGGACCACCTGGAGAACGAGTCTGTCACATGTTTTAACCCACTACAATTTATTATGGCATTAAAGCAAATGTATGTTCAGTATAATGAAAACAAAGGTAGGCAGAAATCAGACACTAGGCTACACAGGACTGCATCAATTCAAGGAAAAAAACAACTTACTTACTTTACAGTAATCATTTGATCATTTATTTTTTCTTCTTTTTTATTTTTTCTTCTGAGTAAATGAGTCAGCACAGTTATGTCTAACAACAGAAAAATTTATTATTAATTAAAAATTAATAATTGGTTGTTTTAATATTAATAATTGGTGGTTTTAATGTGAAATGTTTTAGGGTCTTCAAGGTTTTGCTGGTCGAGCAGGAAATCCAGGAGCTCCAGGTCCAGCTGGTCCACCCGGAGAAACTGTGAGTTCTGTAACAAACCTTTCTTTTTAAAAAGGAAAGTTACAATAATGAGCCAAACATTTAAAGCTCGAAGTGTTTAAGGGGAAACAATACAGGCAAATGTTTATTATATTACTTAAAATGTAAGAGAAACCTCTACTACTACTTAATCAGACATGCAAAAAAAAAATCAAAAAACAACTTTAAGTGAGGTAAACCATGCTCCTAAAAGTCAATTTTGCATAGTATTCATCATTTAGATTGTAGTTTTAGTAAAGGTGTAAAAATATTGTTCAATAGTAAGATCTGAACGCATTATCTTAAAAGGTTGACTGTGTCTTAAGTACGTACTTTGCAGGTTGATTTCATATAGTCTATGAAAGTGTTTCAATTGTGTTTCTTTCTTTTCTTTTTTCTGAAGGGTGCCCCTGGTACAAATGGGTCCAAAGGAGATAAGGTAAGAAGAGCAAACTGATAAGACTGCTAGTCCATTAGTACATACAGTGTAGTGGGTATTATTTATGGTTTTATTCTTGTGTGTGCAGGGGAGGTGGGAGTGGGAACCCCTGGAGCCAGAGGAGAGAGAGGAGATCCTGGAGCAAGAGTACGACTTCATCTGCACATGAGTTAGGATTTATGCACATATATGATATTTATGCTTACACATTTTCTCCAGGGTGAAGATGGTCGGCCTGGTCTCGATGGAGAGAGAGGAACAACTGTAAGTTTCAGCACAAACATTGATTGTTTAACTATTTCAACAATTAAACAGCACATTTTCTGACTTTGTTTAATTTTTGTTATACATTTGTTAGAATTTTACTTCTTTTCGCCCTGCCTACTTTTACCCCTGACTGTTGACTTCAGTGTTGGTTTGGGGATATTTTCAGAAAATCCAGTCAATTAAATGGCTGTTTTTCTGGGCAGCTTGATAACAGTTTTATCTTTGTATGTAGCTTACTTGATGCCAAGGTAAGTAGCTCTACCATAAAGCATTGAATTTGTAGCACTTTTCAAGACACCGAAAGATGCTTCATTTTGCTGTATTAATTCGTTCCACACTGGTGGTAAGCTACTATTGTAGCCAGAGCTGCCCTGGGGCAGATGATAGAAGTGAGGCTGCCATTTTGCACCATCGACCCATCTGACCACCACCAACAATTCAAGTAAGCTTATAGTCACAAAGCACTTCACAACAATGCCCCGTCCCCACTCAGCTCAGCAGAGGCGATCCGTTTAAACATCTGGCACCTCAACCTCTGACCATCACTAAAATGCATGTTATTGGTTGGTGGGAAAACCGGAGTGCCTGGGGAAAACCACCCAGACACGGAAGAAACATGCAAAGTCTACACAGATAGGCCTGGATTGTGCGAAAGTCGAAGCCGCAACCTTCTTGTTGTGAGGCAAGAGCGTTATCTGCCACTGTGCTGCAATACTAATATCACCAGATCCATTCTAGGCAATGTGGGTGAAGTCTTGCCTGAAGACATGACAGTTTCTCCTGTAGTCAACCCACTGTGGCCATTAATGTTCCAGAGGTCTCCCATCCATGTACTGCCCAGCCCTAACTTGCTTAGCTTCTGAAACCTGACGGGATCAGGCATTGATAGGCTGATCCCTATCAATGCTTGGTATGGCATAGCCATACCACACAATGGAGCTCAACAGTGGAAGATCGTCCTGGTTCTGGAAGTAAATTGCTCCATTATAAAGTGCTAAAGATGTTTTTAAAAGTTATAGCCAGCTTATTTGCCAAATTGTTTAATAACTTCGTAGTTTATAAAATTGCAGAAACTGATTTTAAACAAAAATGTAGGTCTTATGGTCTTTACCTACCACATAGCTGATTAGCCCATAGGACGTTTTGAAACTATTTGCAAAACCCCTATGGGGATTTACCATGGGAGCCCAAGCTTGTTGAACCAGCCACCAACCACTGAGCTTGTTGAGCGCCATACTAACTTTGTCTATAAAACAATTAAAATTCGGCAGCTGACTAAGGATGCACTCATCCCTTTACTAGAATGTTTGTATTAGTCATGTCTCAGAGTTGTCTACTCTTCATCTTTTAATCCTTACACAGCGTGACTAAAAACATATCTACTTTTCAAAGTTACCCAAGAACCAAAACAGTTTCAAATAAAGTCTACATTCAAACTAAATTGAGTTCAAACCAGGAAGTATGAACGCAGCCTTAAAACTCCACAAATATTATGGATGATAAAAGGGGGGAAAAATATAAAGGTGAAACATATAGCAAACCATATAGAGTATTAGATTGCTCCCGTCCTGACACGATGAGTTCATTTGTCATAAACAACAGTGACACATTGTGCTGTTGTGTTGAAAACATTACCATTTCTGAGTCACCCTGCTCTGTTGGTTTAATCAACACTAGAGCCTCAGGAGAAATCATCATAATTATTTATTTTTGTTGTGGCTGACCAAGCACAAACCGCCTGAGGGACTTCATATGTGGATGGTCATTTTTCAGCCTGGTCCTACATTGTAACGCGTTTCTTTTTTTGTCCCATCAGGGTTCTCCGGGCGTCCGTGGCTCTCGAGGTGACAAGGTGAACACTTTTTCTGTTCATATTTTAATGCTGTCATGTTATCTGCATGGCCCAAAGCGGTTTGCCCATGTAAATTACTGAATTAAATTGACACGCCTGAATGAGGTGTTGAAGTGCGGTCATATTTTTTTCTTTCCTCAGGGAGACATCGGGCCACAAGGTGACAAAGGAGAAAAGGTTTGTGCTTCTTTATATGCAAGCAGCCTTCATCAACTCAACGCTACAAAGTGCTTCAGAATTTAGATTTTTTTTTTGTTGCAGCCCCTGATATTTAGGCAAAAAATAAATACACCATTATGTTTTTCCTTGCTATTAATTGATCACAGTTAAGGCAGGGCAATACCATGATAAAAATTGAAGTATGAGTCCATTCTGTGACAACCTGCATGCATCTGTCTGTTCAAATACAGACTTTTTTCAACCTACTTCTCTTAGCCTCAGAGTAACTTACTTTATAAGCTTCTTTATAGTGACTTTGGGCCCAGCTTTTCAAGTCTGATGTGAATTTTGAGTGTTGTATTTGTTTTGGTCTTAAAAGAGTTGAATTTTAGCCATTTTAGAGGTTTGATTTACAACAGTACATCAATTTATGACTGAAACATAGATTTTTAGCATATTTTCATGTTTAAAAATTAGTAGAAATAGTTCGAAACTTGTTCGAATGTGGAATATTTTTCTATTTGCACATTATCAAACACCGAAGAAAGCTTACTGAAATTAAGGCAGGTAGTGTAGCTAGCTAATGTTCAATGCGGTGGCTTTTTGGGAATCACCACTTATCATTTCTGGTGATAGAAGTTAATACAAAACAGTGATGTCTGACCTCTTTCTCCATGAACCAGCTAAGATGCAGAACTAGACAATTTACTTTGATAATCTGAGCACGTTTGTTAGAGCAAACCAGATTGACTTCATTCCCTCATGCATCACTTGTCCCAACATTGTTTCTTCTTGAAAATCAATAAATATTTGCATTACAGACATGATAGCTTTAGCTCACTGACTTGTGCTGCAATGGTAATGAGATTATTTAGTTTTAAAAGACACGGTTATGCATTGTTTGTATACTCATTGGCCTATAAACCTGCTGCAAATGTTAAGGTTGATTGAAACTTATTTGAGTTTTTAACAATGTTGCAGCAGTGTCCTCGCATCATTAGCTTACCCCACGTTTTATTTGGATTGATTCATGCACGTTTGAGTGTATTGTTCTGCAGCTGATGTTTCAGTGGTCAGAAAATCCCTGTCTTCACTTATCACCTATACCTGTCTCTGTATTTACTGACAGTTACTCAAAATAAAAATCAGATTCTATGTAAAACACGCAGGGTTCAAAACTGTCATGGAGCCGCTTTTCAACAACAAAAAATAGTCAAGACTGTGGCTTGTTAAAGTTAAATTTTACAATACAGAGGCGGGGCTTATCAGTTTTCTAAGCTCTTTTAGATTATTTTTTGTGTTTTGCAATGAACAAAATGTGAATTATTGATCTGCATATGCCATAGTTTTTTTCTTAAATATATGGAAAAATCAAAATGGTATTGTTCCAGATTCTAGCTTTCCAGGTAATTTCCAGCTATTGTCCTGGGGGAGAGGAGTGGGAGGCACTACTGGGCATATTTTAGTGGTATGGGAAACAGGAGCATCCAGAGGAAACCTACGCAGACACGGGAGAACATGTAAACTCCACATAGAAAGGGCCTGGACAGCCTGGGAGTCGATTACAGGAACTTCTCACCATGAGGCCAGAGTGCTAACAACTGCGTGTGTTCGGGAACTACTATATAATAAAACAAAAATCATAAAATTACTTTTCTAGCTTCCTTGCTCCTAATTTGGATTTGGAGTTCATATTAGGCAAGGATGTAGCTGTTATGCCCAACAATCTGGAGGACAATTGAAACAAGGTGATTTCTGAGGCTCAAAAAGAGGAATAATGAAAGACAAAACTAAACACAATGTCAGATTTATCTAAAGAAAAAAATCATATTTTTGGCATATTATGTATCCTCTAAGACTGAATTTACACTGAAGTAATGAACTGTTTAAAATGTGTGTTGCTTTTGCAGGGAGACACTGTGCTGGTGGGAGGACCTCAGGGAGAAAAGGGCAACAAAGGAGAACAAGTGAGTTTATCTCATTCAATTTAATGTGAAATGAAAAAAAAATAACAAAACAGACATTTACATATACACTGAGTTTTGTTGTTTTTACTAAATATTCTTGGAAAAGGTTTAGGCTTTGTTTTGTGATTTAGGGTGACCGAGGACCAAAGGGGATCCAGGGAGAAAAGGGACTGAAAGGTCAAGAGGGTCCCCCAGGAGAACAGGTATTTTATTTTTAACAATGAAGCATTTTCATGAGATCACATTTATAGTAGATTAAAGCACAGAGGACATTAAAATAGCTACACACTCTCAAACTTGTGTCATTAGCCATTTAATCAGCAATGCAACAGTTTCTATTAAGTGTGACAACAGAATACAAATGTTCTGTTATTATAAAATACATTTTTGCTTTATGTCAGGATGCACTTTGACCTGGCTCTACTAGATTGATTCTCACGATATTTGTGATTTTTACAAAATCTGAAGAATCCATCTGGTGAGACCCTCGTCATACGGTTAGGAACGGCCAATGTTAGCTGGACCAGTCAAAGCGCACCATGGTGATGTGGGTGAAAGTGAACTTGGCGATGTCAACAGACGTATATCGGCCTATTTTAGCAGAATAACAGACTATTTTGACACACAGAGGAGATGTCTGCATTTTTGACCAGAAAAATGTCTCTGCTTTTCTTTTGACCGTATTTAACAAAGAACATGACTTCACAGCTATTTGGTTCAGACGCTTCGATCCATGAAGCTTTCAGCATCGGTCATTTCAGATTGATAATGTGTAGAACTCAATTCAGAGTTATACACTTATCAATCTGGTGTGAGCAAAGTTAGATGACCTTTGCACATTCATTAAAAGTCCACTTCATAATTCAGTATAAATAGAAAGTTAAAAACATACTTTCGTCTACAATTGTTAGTGATAATATGTGTTATGCCAAATGTGAAAAAATGTTTTCCATGGAAACTGAAAAGGGCAAATATTATTTTTATTAGTTATTTATTTAATATTTTATTGTAGTCTAAAAACTTACACAGTGTACCTTTAAGGGACAAATCTCAAGAAATGTTTTACTTATTGACACTTCATTATTATTATTGAGAAAGTAAATACCATCAGAATATACTCATGCACAATAAAACGTTGATTAAATCCTAATCTACAACAAATGAGCCACTTACAAGATGCTAATAAAATCAAATAAAGTATTACTGCATTTTTTTTCTGAGAAGTATTTTGTAATAGTCGTTGCACAATCATTGCCCCTTGTTGTGTCGCAGGGCCTCAGAGGAGAGCCGGGAGAAGGCGGCTCACCTGGTTTCACTGGAGCGCGAGGCCCCGGCGGTCAGAAGGCAAGTGCTGAGATGTCTATCATTAAACCCAAAGAGAGTCAAGTGCAGGAAAGAGCCATTTTCACTGTTATAATTACTATCATTGTGTGTCGTCGCTGCAGGGAGAAGCGGGCCAGCCGGGAGTGCCTGGAGAGTCGGTCAGTACTTTTTATTAAATCTTATAATATATTTCCTTGAGTGGTGATGTGAGAATGTCAAATATCAATCAATCAATCAATCAATTTATTTTGTATAGCCCAAAATCACAACAACAGTCGTCTCTGAGGACTTCCCAAGATTATTAATTTTAGCAAATATGAATAATAGGAAATCAAAATAAAACAATACATATTCAATGAACAATACACATTCAATGAAACATTTGATCAAGCATGTCAAAGCAGATTATTAGTAGAGCAGATGAATGATTGTCCAGAACATCCCCTGTCCTTAGACCCTCCTTCTCGGCAAGGAAAAACTCAAAAAACCCTAAGGGAAAAGAGAAACCTCGAGGAGAACCACAGTGAAGAAGGGTTCCACTCCCATGGACGGACAGGCTGTAGATGTAACTAAGGCTAAAGTTAAAGAGTTTATGTTTGTGGAGCCAGAGTCCATAAGCAGAGGGAAACGACTCGTCTAGCAGGGTCAGGACAGGCCAATCCTGGAGAGGAAGGTGGGGCGGAGGTCCAAGCATCAGTGGTCCGGCCCACGTCACTGGAACAGCAGAAATAGAGGCTTTGGAAATATTGACTCAAGATAATAATTACTTTAGAAAGGCAGAACTATCTATTTAAAGTGCACATGACAGGTTAGACAGCATTTTAGAAGAAAACATAGTGATCATGATTACATTTATGATTTCAGAAACCATTTTTTGGTGAGGTTTATAGTTGTTGTTATTGGTCGACGTTACTTTCGCTCTACTGTGCATGTCACCTGCATAAAGAGACGCTGTCCATCTAGTTGGCTGGGTAAACATTTTTTGATTAAAACAAAGAAATGGGATAAGAGCAGCTGTTTGGATTAGGCAAGAACCAGTATGACACACATGTGGCTCCTAAAGCTTGAGACAGTGTTTTTCTCCGTGTTTTCTCACTCACCTGAATATAACATGCATGAGTTGTAGAGTCGAATGTTTTTCACAAATGTTGATTTAGCAGCATACCTTTTGATTTCACAGTGATAAAATCTTGTAGTTAACTAACAACTGGCTATGTTGCTGCTACAGCTTGTGTCAATGAGCCGCCGCTTTTTTTGCGTTCCGGGTGTGCACACATCTCCTGTGTTGATAAACAAATAATCCCTCTATAGATACAACATGTCATATTTGGAGGTGTGGCCTGGTGTTGGTGAAAGCATGGAGGATTGTACCTTGTTAAGGCAATGCACATTTAAGGCACATTTTTTTCTGGCAAAGAAAGTGTTTTTTTTAGCCTAACTAATTCAAGTTGAGTCACAACAAACAAAGATTTGTAGCTGTGAAAATACCCCCTGTTGGATATATTTACAAATTTGGACAACCATCTATTTGACACAATATATTTTCTTAAGTCCACATTTGCTGTTGTAGTTGTTGAGCAGTGAGTGATAAGTGTTGTTTTGATGCACTGTTTATGTTGTTTTTTCCCCCTTAGAAGTTTATTAGTGGGCGAGGCATCTAATGCCGAGTGTGTCTATGGGTCAAAATCCACATTTATGACATAGAAGTTATTATTTGACAAATGATAAATCCTTGTAACGTTTTAATTTTGCTAAGTTATGGTCAGTTCTGTGCAAGTTATTTTTCTGTTATTTTCTTTGTCATTTTTTTCATAATTTGCAGCTTATTGCCGTAAAACTGATAAATATTTACTACAAGCACTATCACACCAAACTAAGTCAAAATTAGAAAAAAGTTATAATGTGTCATGAGGGCTTTAACCAGAGACATAAATATGCAGTCAGTTTTGTCACTTGTTTTTAGCCTAGCTTATTTATTTGTTTGATAACAGTTTTAATAATAGGCCTATGACATGACTGACAGATAGTTATACTGGCACAAAATAGTGAACGCATTAGACCTAAGTCAATGTCATCATATTATGCTTGTGTTTGTGTACAGAGGATCAAATGGCATTAGAGGAAGAAGCAATGCTAAGCTCTCATTTACATATTACTATTGCAGTAGATATAAGCATCACACATTCTAATGCTAAATCACGCACAACACATCCACAAATTGCACATGCAGTGTTTCAGTTTGCATAATTTACCACCTGGTTTGGAAAGTATACCCCTGTGCAAGCAGTGTCTAGTGATGTCTGGGATAAAGCGATCTAACATAAACAATGTCCATGTTTCCCAGATGCCTCCTTGAATCTTCTCTTACTATGGATTGAAGGAATTGTACATTGATTCAATAAACCACACAAGGGCAGCCTATGTTTGCCAGTGTTAAAATGGCTTTATAAAGAAAATCTATATAGTAGAAACTGCATATTCATTTGACTAAAACTATAGAAATCAAATTGGGGCCAAACATTTTCAAAAAAGACATGTTTTATATGATTATGTATTGTAACGAACATTGTTCATGAAAAAAATAATAATTTGGAGAACTGAAATGGCTTGCTAAAAAATCTTGAAAAAAAAGTTGAATACATTTTTCATTCTTTAAAAATGAGTAGGAATGGGACAAGATCCCATGGCCAAGATCCTGATGATACTGTGTGCTCACGTAAAGAACGGTCTTGCTGTCTTGGGAATGTTCATAAAGAGTTCAGTTGTGTATCTTGAGCAGCTGTAGTAAAAAGTGTCCTCCACATATACAGTAGACTTGTAGAGCACATAATCAGACAGAAAACAAGCTAAAATCTTTCTCAGTTTTTGTACTGAAAGGACAAATATTGATGCAGTCAATATACGCGGGTCGCAGACATCGCAGGAGCAGCGTGATGTTTTTCACATTTAAACAAATTGGAGATAATTAACCTCAAAATTCTGTCTCGTCCATCCCTAAAAATTTGATTTTATTACTATTTCAAGTTTTTCCTGTAAAATTGTAATGTATTTTCTAGGCTGTGGAAGTAGGAATTACTACTGTACTTGGAAAAGTTTTGAAAAATTGAGAGTATTTTTGGTTAAAAACTAAATTTTGAATATTTTTAACTGAATCTCGAAGCTTAGCACTTATTATTTTTTATGTTTAGAAATACAGTCTCCATAATTACTGTTTTTCAGTCTCAATCAAGAAAGCTAATAAGTAATTGAAAAATATATGCTAATTGATGTGAAAAATGTTGGTTTTGTGGTTTTAGAAAAGTCACGGAAAACCAATAATATAATAAAAATCTGTGAGAATCTTTTTTTTTTTTTTTTTCTATTTATTAATACAGCTAACAAATGTTATTTATCTACCACGAATGTTCCACAGTTTTTTTTTTTATAAATCTATCTTACATGTTCAGTCAATTACAGATGTGTTATTTCAAAAGAATTCCCTAAAAATATGCATTGTTACTCATTTGGTCACAAATTTGACCTGCACCTTGGCATGACCTGCTTGTCTCCATGGAGAGTGCAAAATGTAATGCCAAACAGTCACATGTTCTGGGCAAAACAATGATATTTCTTGGAGACAAAAAGCTGTCTGATCCTCCACCAGAAAAGCTACACAGTGCAACTTTAAGCACTGGTTAGAATAAATCTTGTTTCTGCTTTCTCTTTCAGGGTTTACCAGGGAAAGACGGACTTCCCGGACGTAAAGGCGAGAAAGGCGAGCTTGGCATCAACGGGCTGCGAGGCATAAAGGTATTTTTGTGTGTTTTCTATACGCTCCACCTCCTATAGATTTAGTGCTCAGTCCAACCTTGACACATCTTTCAAGCATGAGTGATGGCGGTCGCTGCTCGATAATAGCATGGAATTGATATTATTTCAGGAGATTAATGCAAGACAAAGGAGATTGCCTGCTTCAGCACTGTAATATTTAGCTTAAAGGCAGGTGTTTTTGGATAGACCCGTTCATTTATTTGAATTTCTGAACAAATTGAGTGCTGGTTTGGGTGTTGGAGGAGTGTCGCGTTTTGATGGATACAGTAGAACAACAGACAGGCTATAATTCACTTCAGATATAGCCCCCGGGTTCAGTCAGGCCTTTACACAGCTATGGTACGATCTATGCAATTTTACCAAGCACGTGCAGTTTAAATCACACGGTTGTAGAAATATAATAGGAGGATATTTTAGATCAGATACATGGAGTGTATTTTAAGACATCTTTTATCAGTCCTTTGTTCTATTTTTCAGATTTTTTTTTAATTATTATTAGTTTATTTGACAGGGACAATGTACATTTAAGTGTATTGAAATGATCTAAACGTTCAGTTTTTCTGTATGGCTGGTCCCAAGGTGTGGAACAAACTCCCCCATGCTCCATCCCAGAGTTTAGACTTTTCAAAGCACATTTGTTCAGGATGGTCGTTAACACTCAGTAATGTGACACGTGACTGTTTTGTTCAGACAAAGATATTGAAAATGCTCTTGAGACCTATGTTAAGACCTAGACCATTGTCAAGTACTCTACTACACTTATCTTACATTTTTGTAATACTTTGTTAATTATGTTATTTTTTCAGAGCCACTGCTAGCTGTTTGCCTCTTTTAGAATAGCTACTTTATGAGCCATTGGTACCTACTGTATAAGGTTGCACTTGCATCTTTAACCTGGTTAAAAGTCGGGCAGACACGCTCCTTCTTCTCTGTGTGCGTATGTCTGCAGCAGCAGAAGGGGAAGAGAAAGGGGTGGAGCTTGAGCCAGAGTTCAGTCAAAGTCATAGATAGTCTTAAAAAAAAAGAATACTGTCACAGAAATGATGCAATGCAAATCAAAAATAAATAATGATAACTTACTGTTGTAATTTGCTTTGTTAAAATTCTAAATTGAAACAATTTATGCAATTTTTCTTCAGTTAACATTTCAGCAATTAGCTTCTTTTGTCTTGAACCACAGTGGCTGACTAAATCTGCAGATGTGAGTTTATCTACTGTTTGTCCTCATAACTCAGGCAATACATGTCTTATTAAGTAGGACTGACTTTTGAGATGTAGAACATAGTTTTGTTCAAGAAACTTTGTGTTATGTCAGAATATGATCTCAAAGAAAAAGTTTTATGATATATTTCCTTTTTAGTCATCATCATGCCTTGTGGGAATTATAATGATTCTTCTGCATAGTAAAAAAGAAACCTAACATCTATTAGTTTTTTGTTTTGTTTTTTTTAAAGTAGAATATCCTCCACAACAATAGCCCTGAACTTGAACAGTTCCTGCAGTTGTTAAACGAAGAGATGGTTCACCGAAAATACACCTGCTTCTGCTGTTCTGTTCATCATCTAATCTTTGTTCATAAAGTGTTGTCTCTTTGTGCTTCCCTTTGTGCAAAACTCTCTAAATTACCTTTACAAATATGCCTATTACTTGGTTAAAAAAACAATACTTGAAACTTTCTTCTCTGTCATGTTCCATTAAAATCACAAAGAAACGGTAAAGTGCACTCAGCTGCATTCTGCGTCTTCGGTCCTCTTCAGACCGCTTTCAGTCCGACTGCTCCATTATACTTAGAAATGCAGTAATCAGACCAGTATTTTCTCTCTGCCTGCGTCACTGCCATTAGGTGATCCAGTGCTTAAGAGAGAAGTATTTTTGAGTAGCTGCAGTTTGAGTTGTGAAAAGGACCGACACACTTGTTCCATGAGACTTGCTGCACTCTTAAAGCCAGGCACCAAACATTTCTTTTTACTCAGAAAATTGTGTTTTTCTTCACTGAAAGTTTATTGTAAAAGCCGAACTTTGTAAAAAGAAAAAAATACAGACTGCACACTTTATTAAGTATGTATTAAAGGACAAGAATGATCTATGATGTATTATTATTTAAACATGCTACTCCCTGCTCCTGACTGCAAAGGAAAAAACATGGACATAGGCACCGATTTATCTTTTTTTGCGTGGGTGCCCATAATAATACGACTCTTCTTTCGCGTGTTCACTTTGTTTCTTTTCTACCGGCAAATAACACACTTCTTGCCCGTGCTGGCGAGTTCTTTTTCTAGTTGACAGAATCCATTCAGTAGCCTACATAAAGCCCAGCAGAGCCCCGGGTCTGTCCTGCCTCAGCACAGCTCTCACGGCACCTGGCGCTACAAACAGGAAGAGTGCAGTTCGTTACCTCATACGTCTCGGCCCTGAATCGCATCACACCTGAACTTTCTCGTCTCCCACTTTTATCTGACTTGATTTCCGGTGCTGTCTTAAATCACAGTTGTGAATTAAACCATTATCTCACGAGGCAGGAGACAGAACAGCAGCACAGCGGCTGACGCGGGGATCCCATGCAGCTCCGCCCCCGTCCGCCTCCAAAAGTGACCACGAGTCTAATGACAGCGCTCTGAGAGGAGAGATACTGTATGAACGTTTACATTCGCGCATACAGATGAAAGAAAGCGAGAGAAGAGTGTGAAAGACGCTGCATGACTGAATACTGTAAATGTGGCACTCAGACATTTAGAGAAGCCTAATAATGAAAGTAGGAAAAATTTGCCTGGATGCTCAGACATTCCAGTGGGTGCTTGAGCCCGCAGCACCCATGTGATTGGCGCCTGTGAACATGGATATATTAAAAAATCTGGATAGGACATTGCTCGCTTAAAATCGTTGTGGGTATTATTATTGGCTATTCAATTGGTGCTGCAGCGAAAAAAAAAAAAAAATCGCCTCTGTCCAAAAGCATTTTTTCCATAAAGCACAATAAACCGCTGGTGCTCACCTCACAGAGCATCTACATACTTCTAAAAGGTTGACTTTTTTAGCAAGTTTTCTCTTGTGTCATGAACTTTTTACTGGGTCAAAAGTCTTAAATTCTGTTATAAATTGCTTTTAATTTTTAGCTTTGCGTGAGAGAAAGAACAACTGCACATGTTCGGTGGCTGGAGGACTGCTTTTCATCACGAGGACTTGGAAAATAATCAAAGCAATTCTTATGATTTATGAACTTAAAAACTGTCCAGTTTACTCATGACATCACATGGTCAGAGACTTTCAGAACAATGTTTTCTGAGTTTCAAAAGAAATAAAAACAACAGTCTGATCTTTAGCTGTGTATTGGATGGGGAAAGATTTTCAGAACAGGATCAAAAAGTCAGTTTTGCATATCATGTGTCCATTAAACATAAGCTCAAACAGCTGATTGGCTGTTCAGGGATAATACCTCTGAATCAACTTTCTCTTTAAAGCTGTACAAGTGGTCAGAAAAGCCAGGCATGTGAAAGAAGTGATGAGCCAGTTATTAAAATGGAGTTAGAAAAGTTTAGATTCACGCTTCCTTATTTCATGGTTTGAAAATTAGACTTTAAATTGATTTTGTTTTGATTTGCCTCATTGTTCATTTGTTTCAGGGAGACAGAGGACCCAAAGGAGTCTGCGGAGGAGAGGGACCCAAAGGAGACAAGGTATGAAGTAATCGCATCAGAGGTGGGCAAACTATAACCACATTTATGAAAACAGGCCCTTTACAACAGTAGATGCTTGTAGATGTGAAGGCAGTCACAAGATGATTTTAAAATCCGGTAATACAAATTATGACTGTATTTTTAGGCTCTAGAAATAACACAGCTTTCTCTAGCACCAGCTTATTATGAATGTATCAAAAAATACAAATTAGTCGTGTACTTTCGACATCTAATAATAGATTGTTTGTTCACTAAAATCTATAGAGTGAGCTGTTTATTGTTGTAGGCATCGTGGCAAATCATCGTCGCAAGCATGCCAACACTCATAAAAGTTGTGAAAAGTGCTTAACACATTGTGGTGAGCAAACTGAAGGCTCAAAATTAGCATTTTAAAAGAAACTAAAATTACGGATAACATCATTTATTTTATTTTTCCCTTTTCCATAACTCTTCAAAGTGAATTAGGATCTTATAACGTAACATACAACTCAATAAAGTACTTAAATAATATCAACCAAACCTATTTGGAATGTTTTTGCTACTTGACATTTTTATAAACATCTTTTTTGTTGTGTTGTGAGGGTTACGAGTCGGTTAGAAGAATATTTGGGAGCACATTTGTTTATCTGCATATTTTCATTTACGACCTATATGTTTGCTCTTTTGAAGGCACTGTACATTAATATTTACACAATTTAAAACATAAATTAATAGATCTATTACATTTTAAGCTTAATGACTGCGTTGTGTCCACTTTTCTAACGTACTTTGAACCTCATAATTCTTTCAGAAGTCAGCAGGAGTTGAGATTTTAAGGGACAAAATCAGGTGTTATCAGACAATGCATCACATTGTGCTGGTGCAAATAATAAAAAAATATAAACATGGTAATACAAGTTTTAAAGTGTTGCTTTTTGTAATTTTTCTTCAGGGAGATGGTGGAATTCCTGGCCGCTCGGGACTCCTGGAAGAAAAGGAGAACAGGTGTGCAAAAAGTTGTAACATTTCTTTTGTTCTGTGTCTTGTTTGAGCGTGTGTGTTTTCTCCAGGGTGATGTGGGGCCGGCAGGTGCGCTGGGTAGTCCGGGTAAAGAGGGACTTGTTGGACCAAAGGTTTGTCCGATAATACAAACGAAACAGCATCAACACGCACGTCTGTAAAGGTCACGAAGAACCGTGTGTGTGTTTTTGCAGGGAGAACGCGGCTTGACGGAGTGCTGGGACCCAAAGGAGCTCAAGGAGAGAAAGGTGAACGGGTACGTGGTCTTTTTGATCTTAAGAGAATGTGAATTAGTTACTCTGATCGTGTTAAATGTAATGAATCCAGGAAGAGGTTCTGCCCACATCTTCCTTTTTGCTGAACATGTAATCCTGCTAATGGGCAGTGTTGGGGTTAGTCAGCTAGTTTTGCTTCCATTGGTATAGTGCCTTGTTACTTTTCAAAACCAGTAATGCTTTAGTTTGGTTTAGATCATAACCGGAGTGAACGCATGTGTAATGCACCTCCTGTTCTCACATGAGTCCTCCTGATAATTGTATAACTGACCATTGAATAATTAATGGTACGTGAGTTTTTTTAAAGTATTACATTTTCATGAAAGTACAGGGATGATTTGCAGCATTGGGTATAGTTATTTTATCGTTTTTCAGGGTAACTCGTTTTTCAGGATTAGGTGGTATTTAACAAGTTACTTTTAAAAATAACTATACCAATGCTGCAAATCATCCTCTGTGGGGAAATTCTATATAGTCTTTCCTTATGTAATTTTAGGAAGAATTATTGTTCTTTAGAAGAAATTATTGCTCTAAACTAAAATATAAAAAAGCAGAATTTAGAGTTAGTTTTGCCAAATAGAGACCTGAAAACATAGACTCAAATGAACTGCCAGCATTTGGAAACGTCTATAACTACAAGGAGCAGCTTTGAACTAACAGCTACTATGATGCTAGTGTTTCACAATTTGTGGTAAATCGTAAGGCACAAACAAAAAAAAAAACAAATCACAATTTTCTCAAGAAATCACACACAATTCTATTTTGTCATGATGTCACTCACTTAGAACCAAGTGAGTGTGTTTTACCAGAATCCAGGAAAAGCAGATTGTCACAGAAATCAGCTCACGATCAAGTTTTATCCCCGATATATCGCCCAGACCTAGTCAGCAACCTCTATTAAGATTCAAATTGTGACAAGGGCAGAACTTAAAAAATTGAAAAAAAGTGCCAACTGTATCTGCACACAGCACTGAAATTGAGCTTTTAGGCACTGGCACTGGGGGACAAAAAAATGATTCTCTGGTTCTTGTTTTACTCAGGGTCCACCAGGTGTCCCCGGACCACCAGGACCAGAGGAGCAGACGGAGCTTCGGTCTGACTGGACCCAGGGACCTGCTGGAAGCCCTGGACCAGAGGACTTCAAGGACAGAAGGTAAGAAATGTTTACCAGATATTAATTTACTACGTTAGACGGAAAGTATTTTTGTTCACGTTAGCCAACATTGCGTTAATGATACTGAAGTTTATGAACATCCATCCACTTTTCCGCTTTATCCGGGGTTGGGTCACGAAGACAGCAGTCTTAGCAAGGACGTTTAGACTTCCTGATTCACACACACCCCCTCCAGCTCCTCCGGGGGAATGCCAAGCGTCCCAGGACAGTATAGAGACAGTCTCTCCTATGTGTCCTGGGTCTTTCTCAGCTCCTCCCTGTTGAACGTGCCCGGAACACCTCACCAGGGAGGCGTCCAAAATGGATGCCTGAGCCATCTCAGCTGGCTCGTCTTGAGCAGCTGCTCTACTGAGAGTTCCTCCTGTGTGACTGAGCTCCTCACCCTATCTCTAAGGTGTGCTCAGAAACTCATTTTGACTGCTGATATCCGCGATCTTGTCCTTTCGGTTATTAACCATAGGTGAGGGTTGGAACGTAGATTGACCGGTAAATCGAGAGCTTTGCCTTTCGACTCAGCTCATTCTTCGCCACAACAATACAACACAACGATTGCATCACTGCAGATGCTGCACTGACCTGTCTGTCAATCTCACCTCCATCCTTCCCTCGCTCGTGAACAAGACCCTGGTATACTGAACTCCACTTCAGACTGTTCAGGAACAGTTACAGGTAAGTATTTCTCATGAACCCAAAAGTAATTGTAATTGATTGGTCATGCTTGGGCTGAAAATGTATGTGAATATGAACATGTTTTACATTTGTTAGAGCTATAGGGATGAGTTAGACACACGCACAAAAAAGCTTTATATTCTTTGTCTAGTTTAAGCTTTAAAAGGAAAAATAGCCGGATTATCTTTATAGAATCCATTTGTTCGCTCCATGGCATACAAGGGACTTTTTAGCCAATTGCTGCTTATTGGTCTCACTTGGAGCATAAGAAGTACAAGTAAACATGTGTCAGCAGCAATCTTTTAAGTTTCTGGGCTGTAAACATTTAAATAGAAAGGTACACCTATATTTTAGGTTAATATTTGTACTTGATTGTACTTTCTGTTTTTTTTGAGAACTGTCTGCAGTTCTGTGATACTTTACTGAGGAGCTGGATTGAAATGAAATAGAACAGTGACTACTAGTCATTATTGGAAATCATACAAATTGAAAATGTTTACCTCTTAGATATTCTATGGCAAAGGACAATGTTATTTAAATGGAAAACTGTCTTTTGCCCTATGTTTATGTCCACTCACTACTTGAACAGTACTAAAGCATCTTTAAAAGAACACACATTTTTCTAATCCTGCCACGTTTGCCCGGGCAGCAGTCCAGCTCAGACTTTCCCCAAAGACCTCGTCCCTCTGCTGCAGAAAATGATTACTCAACCTGAGCTCTGCACTAAAGCGCTTTGTATTTCTTTATCGTCAGTTTTACAATACTTTCTTCAGACGACATTACACACTTATACTGTAAATAATTCCCTTTCAGCTTTCCTCAACATTTGCTATTCTTTTTCACCAGCTTGCATCATTTTCACCTTTCGACTGCTTCACCACAACACCGAGCCAAACCTCAAAAATCGTTCTCACTAGCCGAGGTCGTGAGTAGCCGCTTGAGGACTGACTCACTGTGAGAACCAAAATCCAATCTGGGATGAAAGGGTCTGTTCATTTGTATTCCGCCTCTGTTTTAGGCCAACCTCACTTTCACCTGACAGATCTGTGCTTGATTTCGGAACTCTTTTAAGGTGATTGACAACTTCGCGGACCTTCGATGAGACCTTCCCTTTCTCCCTCCAAATATGACGAATAGATAAAATCCTTAAAGGGAAGAAGAAGGCATAGAAGAAATAATTAAAATTCAGTTTTTTGTTGTAGGTGGAGGTGCTGCTTACTGAATCCATCCTACTTGCATAATGTTCCAAAACGAATATATTTTGAAGTAGCCTGAAAGGAGGCCAGCGCTGATATGACGCAGCAACCAAAAATAGGGCCATACACATAAACAATGCTCTACGACAATGCAGTACAAGAGAGGGTAATTGTTGCACTGATTTATGCATAAATCCCAAATGTCAATACTGATGATTATGCATTAGTTTATTGTTGCTTTAAAGGTGCACGATTTCTGGTGGTTTGCTAATAGCTTTTCTTCATAGTGGTAATTATCGGTAATTATTTTATCTACCAATACATTTTTGCTTTGTTTTTGGGGATACAGATTTGTTGTGAAATAATTTTTAACATAACTCGTTAAAACTTTGTTGCCTTCTTTGGACTACTACAATAAGTCGAAAGACTGAAAAGTTGTCATCTGGAGGACGTATTCGAAGACTGAGACGTTTAGACTCTCATTCGAAAGTAATTTTCAGTCTGATGGAAGTGACCGAAGACTGGCTGTAATGAAACTGAGTAGTCCTAGAATAAACTTCTTAGTTCTGTTCGTTGCAGTGAAAAGAACACTTTATTGGTGAAGCTAAACAGCCACTTACCAAAACGCTGTATCAACACAGAAGACAAGCCACAAGTGGTCCCAGTCAGCCGTACATCTGCATCTTAAAGCCACCAAAAACAAAGAGTTGTAGTGAATGAGGTTAAAATTTGAAGAAAAGAGACGGGATGGTTTGAAAGAGGTGTGAAAGAAGCCAATGTGAAAAAAAGAATTTATTCTTATAGATGGATAAAAGCAGTTCTCTGCACAGTACAGTAATTGAAGTAGTATTGAAGTTATGCATTTACATATTAACAACAAAAAAGTTTTAAATTTTCACTTCATGTAGCACAAATTGCATTATGTTTGAATTTGACCAATAAAACAATGTTCATGTTGTCTTGTTATTTACTTTACACTTATATCAGAGATACTCAAACTTTACTCTCTAGGGACACATTTTTAAAGTCTCAGAGCCGGATAAGTCAGCACAAGTTGTCACATCAACTCAGTTTGGGATCTCACAAAATAATAGTAGATCAATACATATACTGGACTCAGGCTAAACCAGGTTTAAGGTCACACATTTTTTTTGGTATAACTATGGAAATTAGCATGTCTTCAAATCTTGTATAGAACAGCATAACTTGTTTTCACACAGTGATAAACAACGTCTTGTATGTAGCGTGACAGACGTTTGGCTAATGTTGCTGCTACAAAG